>PVJX010000492.1:197934-240298 GCA_004027295.1 Dolichotis patagonum | reverse complement strand
TCATTTTTCTGTACCCCAGAGTCTTAACAGTCATTCACTTAATGTTCCTGGGTGGGTAGCTGGACTGCAGGAACCAGGACTGACCGCTGTGCCCAGCACAGTGTCTGGCAGGGTCAGTGCCAGGCCTTCCGAAGCCCGTGTCGGAGGCCGCCTCCTTCTCCTGCCAGGACAACCAGCAGTCCCAGCGAAGGCGTGTTCCCAGCCGCAGGCTCTCCCTCAAGGGAGCCGCCCGGGGCGGGGTGTTTCTGGCCCTGTCTGGGTGGGGGAACCAGGACCCACAGGGGATTGAGTCTTGGGTCTAATGTCGGGGTCGCACAGGCCACTACTGCCCTTTAGGTCACAGTCTGGGAGCGGGGGTGTAAGAGAGAAAGAGGGCCAAGGGGAAGGGAATAAAGTGAGAGGGTAAAGGAGGGAAGGGTACCCGCCCCAGGGCCGTCGCAGCCTCAAGTCGCCCCAGCCAAGCGCGCGCGCTTGCAAACTCGTGGAGTTCGCCAAGCACTAGCTTGGCGGGACTGGTAGGGGCACCCGAACCCGTGGGCAGGGTTAAGGGCCTCCCCCGATCGCTGATCCCGGGGTCTGCGGGTTGAGCGTGCGGGGCTCCGGTAGGAGCGCAGGAGCGCTGGGTCCTCTTACCGCCTGGCCGGGGCGGAGCCGCGTGCGCCCGACCCGGGACCGCGGAAGTGCGAGCGGCGCTCCCTCCGCCCCCTCTCCCCACCGCTCACCTCCGCCCGCGTCTCTCCGGGACGCCACCTCCTTCTTTTTTTGTTTTGTTTTGGAGTTGGCTACCGGCTGGAGGGGCTGCGCGGCTTGGAGGTAGGGCTTACGGACGGACGGACGGACGGACAGAGGGACAGAAGGCCGAGCCCCTGCAGGCCGGGCGCTCTTGGGACCCGGTCGAACGCCCCGGGGCGGCGTCCGCCGGGGCCACCTCTGGACGGGGTCCCGGGACGCGGTCGGGGTCAACTGCGGGCTCAGGATGCTGGAGAGTTAGAGAAACAACAGAGGCCACCGAGCGAGTGTCCCGGGGTCGCCCTCTGCTCCCCGGGTGGCCACAGGCCGGTCCTTGGGGACCCACGGAGCCATTGCTGGTGGGGGTCGTGGAGTTGGCGGCCGGCCTGTTGTGCAAACCTCGGCCCTTGTTTTCCCCGCCCGGCTCGTTGGGAGGCCGGACACATCCACCCTTGGAATTGATTCAGGAGGGTGCTGCTTTTCTCGTTGCTCCTCTTGGATTTTCTGAATTTTTGAAAACCTAGTGGCCCTAGAGGAGGAGGAAGAGGAAAAGAGCAGGAGGA
Source organism: Dolichotis patagonum (assembly GCA_004027295.1). Lineage (NCBI taxonomy): Eukaryota > Metazoa > Chordata > Mammalia > Rodentia > Caviidae > Dolichotis > Dolichotis patagonum. The sequence continues at coordinate 239,006 of PVJX010000492.1, read as the reverse complement.
GGAGGAAGGGGAGGAGGAGGAGGAGGAGAAGGAAGGACCGATCTTCAGAGGAATGCGAGAGCCTCCCCCAGCCGGAGCAGCCAGCAGCAGCGGGGAGCCAGCGGGAAGGAGGACCCTGCCTGCCTTTCTGGGACGGAGGCGGTTTGTTCGGAGGGAACCTCTTTAACCTTAGAACGTTGTTCTGGTGGAAAGTGTTGAATTCTTGCTGTCGCAGAGCTTGTTTCTTCAGATCACTTGACTTTTCCACTGCGAGTGGGAGGAGGGAGAAACTCTCCCTCCCCAAAGGCTGCCAAGGAGGAGAGGAAGACCAGGGACAGAGCCCTGCCTGCCCTGCTCACGGGCAATGCCTGAGACCCGATGGGGCAGTTCCTGGGCCATGGACACTGTTGTGAACAAGGGGAGGCTGGACAGAGTCTGTGGGTGCTGAGACACGGCCTCAGGGGCCCTGAGACAGGGCTGTGTAACAGATACTGAGCTGCCGGTGCATTTTGGTCATCTTGGTCTAGGGCACGATCTTCTCCTCATCTTTATCCACCATTAGCACCACCATGGCACTGAAAGGCAGAGCCCTCTACGACTTTAACAGTGAGACGGAGGGGGAAATCAGCATCCGACAAGATGAGGACCTGGTAGTCTTCAGTGAGACCTCCCTGGATGGCTGGCTTCAGGGGCAGAACAGCCATGGGGAGATGGGGCTCTTCCCTGCCTCCTATGTGGAGATCATCCGTCCTGGCATCGGTACCAACCATGCTGACCACCCTGGCTGCCCTGCAGGCTCTCTGGGCACCCAGGTGAGTGCCTACGACAGCTCTAGCCCAGCCAGGAGCAGTGGTGGCAGTGGCTTCTTCTCAAACCCGGGCAGCTTCGAAGATGATGACGACGATGACTGGGATGACTGGGATGATGGCTGTACGGTGGTGGAGGAGCCTCGGGCTTCTGGACTGGGTACCAATGGGCACCCCCCACTCAACCTTTCCTACCCAGGGGCCTACCCCAGCCAGCACATGGCTTTCCGGCCCAAGCCGCCCCTGGAGCGGCAAGACAGCCTGGCATCTGCCAAGCGGGGCAGCATGGTGGGGCGTAACCTCAACCGCTTCTCCTGCTTCGTGCGGTCTGGCGTGGAGGCCTTCATCCTGGGAGATGTGCCTATGATGGCCAAGATTGCAGAGACCTACTCCATCGAAATGGGGCCCCGTGGACCCCAGTGGAAGGCTGACCCCCACCCGTTTGCCTGCTCGGTGGAGGACCCCACCAAACAGACCAAGTTCAAAGGCATCAAAAGCTACATCTCCTATAAACTTACTCCCACTCACTCGGGTTCACCTGTCTACAGGCGCTACAAACACTTTGATTGGCTCTACAACCGCTTGCTGCACAAGTTCACAGTCATCTCAGTCCCCCACCTGCCCGAGAAGCAGGCCACCGGCCGCTTCGAGGAGGACTTCATCGAGAAGCGCAAGCGGCGACTCATCCTCTGGATGGACCACATGACCAGCCACCCCGTGCTCTCGCAGTACGAGGGCTTCCAGCATTTCCTCAGCTGCCTAGACGACAAACAGTGGAAGATGGGTAAGCGCCGTGCAGAGAAGGATGAGATGGTGGGTGCCAGCTTCCTGCTCACCTTACAGATCCCCACGGAGCATCAGGACCTGCAGGATGTGGAGGACCGTGTGGACACCTTCAAGGCCTTCAGCAAGAAGATGGATGACAGTGTCTTGCAGCTCAGCACTGTGGCATCAGAGCTTGTTCGCAAGCATGCAGGTGGCTTCCGCAAGGACTTCCAGAAACTGGGCAGTGCCTTCCAGGCCATCAGCCAGGCCTTCCAGATGGATCCCCCTTTCAGCTCTGAGGCCCTCAACAACGCCATCTCACACACAGGCCGGACCTACGAGGCCGTGGGCGAGATGTTTGCTGAACAGCCCAAGAATGACCTTTTCCACATGCTCGACATGCTGTCCCTCTACCAGGGCCTGCTCTCCAACTTCCCTGACATCATCCACCTGCAGAAAGGTAGGCCCCAGGCAGCCAGGGGACTTCCCAAGCTTGGTACCCCACCAGACCCTGGGATAGAGGTGACCTCCGAATAGGGCAGCTCGCTGAGTCTGCCTTTAACTGTCACTCACTCAACAAACATGTTGGGAATATATTCTGTGCCAGCTCTCTCCTCCTGGAGTGAAATGTTTGCCTGTCGGTCAGCTCACTCATTTTCTGTCCTGTCTGGTTTACACCGTCACGCACAGTATTGGGCTGGGTCCTGGGAACCCAGATGAGCAGGCCCCTGCCCCAGATAATAGGAGCACTGTGTGCAGCCTGTCTTCCCACTCCACGGGCACTGGGCTGCCTTGGCCGCTCTGAGTCCTCCTCCACCCCTGCTCCTGAGCTCCTATCTCTGCAGGAGGATCCCTGCCTTCATTTTACAGATTACAGAGCTGCAAGGAGGTTGCACAGGGAGTTGTGGCCCAGCTAGGACTGTCCATTCCTCTTGCCACCTCCCAAAAGACACATCTACCTTGGCAGTCTCCCAGGCCCAGCCATGTTTTTGGTTCCCAGGGCCTTGTCTGTTGGGGGAGGGACAGGATGGGCCTGTTCCCGCTGGGCCGTGCAGGAGCTACCAGGGAAATGACTCAGCCAGGTCACAAGGGGGCATGGGCAGGCTTGGGAGTGGAACTGGGGGTCCAAGGTACCCCTTATGTGGCCCAGCCGACCCCTCTTCCCAAGCCTGGCTTCTCTTGGCTGCAGTGACCCTGCAGGTGGCAGAGTCCTGGGGGCAGTGTCAGGCAGATGTCAGGAGAGGTGTGGTCCTCCCTGGGGCTGCTGGTAACTCTAGAAGAATGGGGCTGGACCCTGAGGTCAGGCTTGGCGGGTGGGAGCTTGAGTCTGGGTGGGGCAACCAGGCTTGATGAAGCCAGGGGGCAGCAGCCTCTCCTCGCCCCAGGGTGCCAGTGCAGTCTGGGGAAGGCAAAGGCTCTTCTTACCAGCAGGGTGACTGGCAAAATGTCTCCCCTCACCTCTCTTTCTCCAAGTCCCCTTTCAGCTCCAAGGGACATAAGGCCTGAATTCTAGTTATCTCTTACCCAGTTCACCTGTACCCTGGGACCTACTCCCCTGCTTCAGTTTCTTATTCATGTACAAAAGAGGGAGCCCCATGAGCCATCAGGCCTTGGAACGAGGGAGCAGAGAGGACCTCAGTGACCCAGCTGCAGAACGGTGCCTTGGAGCTGCACCTGGGCGAGTGCTTTCCCGGGCGGAAGTGAGCCTCACCTGCACCAGGCCTGGGAAAGCTGGTTCGACCAGCTCCTCCGTGGTGTGTTTCTCTGTGGGCAGCGGGAGACTGGGCCTCATGATGAAACAGCTCCCACTGTACAGCTGCTGGGACAGAGTACGGGCAGCAGTGTGACCCATGCCCTGGAGCACCCAGGGCTCTGGGCTCACATCAAAGCCACAAAGCTTGGGCTTTGGAGATGGAGCTGAGGGAGGCTGTGTCTGGGTCCCTGCCTGAGGTATTTTTGAGGTTGAGGCCACTGTCCCCTGGGATAGCCATGCAGCCTGAGGTGGAGGCTGGGCTCCATACCCTCACACACCCCCCTCCCAAGTCAGGTTCCCATAGGCTTCTTTAGGTTCTGGAATCTGGCCTGGGGTTCAGGGTGAATGAGGGAGGAGAGCTTGGGATTGTTTGAGGCAGAGCTGGGCAGATTTTGGGGACCTATGGATGGAGCAGATCCTAAGCCTGTGTAGCCCAACCTCTGCTCTCTTCTGAGGTTTTTGTACCATGCCACCACCAGCCACTGCTGTTGTACACTGTGACCCTGAGGGAAGAAGCCTGTCACCCACCTCCCAGCATCCTGAGCTCTGGGTCCGTGGCAGGCACAGTTTGCAGCTACTCCAGGTGGGCACCGTCACAAAAGTGGGATTACAGCTCTGAGTACTGTGAAGAGTGGCCAGGAGCATCACATGCAGTACAGTCTGTCCCATGTCATGGCAAGGGGGAACTGTAGCCCAGGAGGAGCAATGGTTGCTGCAGGTGGCACAGTGGGGACCTGGGGATCCCTGACTGGTGGCTCCAGCTCTCCTTCACTTATTTCTGGGACCTGGCTGCCAGGCAGCCAGAGACCCAGGAACACTTGGTGACTTCCTTAGAGTACAGGAGGGATGCTGAATGGCTGCCCTGCCTCCAGCCTGCCCTGCTGGGTAAGAGATGTTAGCTTCAACTGGTCCTGACCCAGAACTGAGTCACAGGGTGGGGAAGTGATAGAGCAGGGTGGGACCTCTGCCTGTCCCCACCCCTGCGACCTTTGCCCCTATCTCTGGCTCCTTTGAATACTGAGCCAGCACCGCAGTAGGTTCTTCCTTGCTCCAAGGGCAAAGACAGGAAAAAGCCTTTTGAGTACAGATCCACCCTCCCTGCACCCTGCTTTGTACAGGGCCCTCTGTATCTCCTCTTCAGGTTGCTTCCTCTGGCAGAAGCTTAACTGTGCTTAGTTTGTCCTGCTGTTTTCCAGGCTTTTTTCCCTCCCTCCCTCTCTGTTTTTTGATTGTGTGTGTTACTGATTGAAGCCAGGGCCTTTGCACTGAGCTACATCCTTAACCTTTAAAATTTTTATTTTTTATTTTAAGAGTCTTGCTAAGTTGCCTGGACTGGACTTGAACTTACGATCCTCCTGCTTTGGTCATCCACTGTGGTGGATTACAGGTGTGCCCTATCAGCCTGGCTTCTGGACTTTTTCTTATGGCACCTCTTGCCCCTTGCACCTTCTTGAATCCCTGTCTGTGCTGGACTCCCACAGCAGAAGGCTGCTGGGCTGCTGCAGAGGGTTAGGCATCTCTGACTCAGGGCAGGAAGGAAGCTGAGAGTCCAGAGGCAAGTACCTGCCCCTCAAGACTTCAGTTTCCCCTTCTAGTTGGGGGCAGGAAGCAATGCCCCCTGGGGTGTCTCTAGCTCTGAATTCTCTTATTTTACCCACGCTGGACCTCAGAGTGATCCTGGCTCTGCTGCCCATGGCTAGGCTGTCTGCGTGGAGCAGGAGCAGGGCGCTTGAGGAGGTGGACAGCGGACTACTGGGCCTCAGAGTGGAGCACTGCACATTTCTTTGTGTGCTGTTGGGGCATCTTGGAGCCTCTGGAGTGGAGTCGGCTTCTGGTGAGCAGTTAGCCATGCAGTTGCCAACAGAGACAGGTGCTGCCCCTCCTAAAGGCTTCCAGTTATGTCCAGCATGGATGGAGAGCCATTGCCTGGCATGTAGTAAGTGCTAGATAAATTCATTTTGGATGCATCTGACAACTTGAGTGACAGTAAAGAGAATGCCATCCTGAAGGCCCCAGGGGCCTCTTTGAAGGAAGAGTGTCAAAGCGTGAGTCCCAGTTGTGCTGTCTGTGCTGTCAAGAGCTCAGGGTGGATACTGCCTTCCACATCCTGCCCATCTCCTCCATTGTCTTTCTACAATTTATGTTCTCCTGTTCCTCAAGGGTGAATGCCAGGCATAGGTAGATAACTTCCTCTTTTCGCTGGCTTAAAGGCAGAATCAGACAGTATCTTCTAATCCAGAACTGAACCCATTCACCAATTGCTCGTTATTCTTCAGATTCTTCTTGGATGGGTTCCCTGCCCAGGTGGATTCCCCTACTCCTGCCCACCTGTCACCTGGATATGACAACAGCTTCCTCTAATCTCCTGGGGCTGCTGTGGGAGGCACACCAGGTGGCCTTTGAAGTGCTGCTTTAGAAGCAGCAAAGTGACAAGCAGGTGGGGGACCAGGGGACAGATGAGACCAGGTGACATTTTCCCAGGGGAACTGGGGAGGCTCTGGTATAGAAGCAGCATCTGATCCAGGCCTTGAATTATGAATGGATATCCAGCAGGCAGAGGTCCACAGGCAGGAAAGAGCTGGGAGGGTTTGATGACTGCGGGATTAGAGTGGCCACGGAGGGTGGGTATGGACCTTGGTCTGCATGTGGTGAGAGGCTGGAGGGTGCCTAGTTTGGGGGGTATTTGGGGAGCACTGTGGGACAGGTTCTGGGGAGATAGTGGGGGATGGTCATAACAGCCCAGGGATGGAGGCCTTCCTCAGGGTCTGGACCAGGCTTCTCTCCAGGAGGCCAGGGCGGGTGGGCAGAGAAGACACAGGTTGAGAGGGAACCCAGGGCTCCTTTCAGGAGCCTCCCAAGGCTGTGGGGGAACTAAGAAGGATCCCTGGAGGAAGTGAGACCAAGTGGAGTTGGAAGTGTGTGAGGGTGAGACCTGTCCTGGGCGCTTGGGAACCGTGCAGGCCTGAAGTAGCCATGTCTAGCAAAGCCGAGACTGCTCAGCGTGGGCCACTGGTGGTACCCGAGTTTGGAGGGAAGGTGGTATGGTGGCTGCTGCAGCAGCAGAGGGCACCTTGGCAGACGCAGCCAGGAGGCCAGGCCATGGTCTGAGCTCAGGAGAGAGGATAACATTGCGTTAGAGCAATGTTATCCACCCTTGGGGGGCTGCAGGCTTAGGCAGGGTGTGGAAGCTGAGTTCTTTCCCTTCCCCTGCCTGTCCTTGCCCACAAGGCGCCTTCGCCAAGGTGAAAGAGAGCCAGCGCATGAGTGATGAGGGCCGGATGGTGCAGGACGAGGCAGACGGCATCCGCAGACGCTGCCGCGTGGTGGGCTTCGCCCTGCAGGCTGAGATGAACCACTTCCATCAGCGCCGTGAGCTCGACTTCCAGCACATGATGCAGAGCTACCTGCGCCAGCAGATCCTCTTCTACCAGCGTGTGGCCCAGCAGTTGGAGAAGGCCCTGCGCATGTACGACCATCTCTGACCTATGGCCTCTGCCGTGGCCTGGTCACAGCAGGGCTGGGGCCTGGGTGGGCAAGGTAGATGGGAGAAGGGACTTTGGAGTGGTCCCAGCCAACCTGCCTCAGAAACAGAACAGGGCAGGGCCAGGCCACCCTTGCCACCCCTGTTCACTCAGTGCCACTGTGGTCCTGGGCCAGTTGCTGTGTACCCAGGGGAGCCCCTATCCAAGGCAATGGTCAGGCAAAGGCAATGCAGTGTGACGGGTGGCTGAGTAAGGGGTTCCTGAAAGTTCCCAGATGAGCCCAAGCATCCTGCGACCAGGGTAGGCAATGTTCCAGCAGAATGTCCCAGTGAGGCAAGTGAAAAGGACTTGCTATACAGTAAATGGGAAGAAGGACTTTTGAGGAAAGGATTCTTGGGTCTTCTCTCCCTTACTTTTCCCAAGCACGTTCAGTGTCTCCTCTGTGGGGACTCTGGCGTGGTGTCAGAGGGAAGGGATGGTCCTTGCTCCCTTTCCTTTCTTTCCCTGCCCCACTCTGTCCCCTGCAGGAGGGGCTGCAGGCCAACTCCCTCCTGTAGGCCTCTGCTTCCCTTCCCCTGCTGTGTCCCCACGTTCCCTTGCTTGGGGGCCAGGCAGCCTCCTTCCCCTGCGCTGGGGTGCAGGACAAGCCACAGAACATAGGCCCTGGTGGCGCTTTCCTGGAGGGGACACCCTCAAGTTATGGGATATTTGAGTTCCCCAGCAATAACTGCCTTGCTGCAAGCCAGCCCAGACCCGAGCTCCCAGGGGCCTTGGCCAGGGAGCTGTTGTCTTCCAGAATCCTTCCTGTCACACTGTGGGAGCCCAGGGGAGAGCCAGGGATTCCAGTTCCCAGCCCTTGGAAGCTTCTGGTCACCTCTGCTGTCTCCAGCTTATGTTTACATCCTCTAGGGGTTGCCACTGCCTCCCCTAGGCCAGGACATGGCTGAGCAGCAGCTGGAGGAGCAGTGATCTTGTCACCTCTGCCCCCCCCAGGAGATCTTGATCTGCTCCTAGCTGCTGCTGCTTAAATTTTTTCTCTCTTTTTTTTTTTCCATAAACCTCCTATTAAGATGACAAGAGCATAACTCTTTCTGTTTGGATCCTGGGAGGGCCGAGGATGGGGAAGGCTGGACCTTGAATTGTCCCTGGGAGCCACTGGATGAGGTTTAGTGGTCATGGTGGGTTGTTTTGACCACAGACCCCTCAGCAGGTAGGGGATGAGGAGCTGCTGGGAGAAGCTAGAGGTGACCTGGACCCTGGGTGGTCTGCACAGCTGCTCAGACCTTGCTGTCTCTGGCTGTAAGATCGAATTGGTCCATGCAGGGTTTGGTTGTGCCTCTCCCTGTGCCCTGAGGGTTGTGGGAGGGAGGACACGGCTGGGTACTTTCCATGCCCCTGGAGCCACATCCAGGCCTTGTCCTTGGAAAGCCCCAGTCCAGGGAGGGGTGGAGACACTCAGAAACAGTGTCCCTCCCCTGACATCCCTGGGTTCCTTCCTTTGTGGTGGCTCCATGCTGGAAACTAAAGCAGCCCCACAGCTGAGCCCAGAGGGTATGTGCTCCAGGTGCCAGGAGCTGTGTCTGCCATTGCAGAGTTGAGCAGGATGGACACAGTTGTCTTCCGGTAACCAGGGGAATGGAGATGGGCTGGGTGTCCCTTGGTGTCAGAGCTGCCAAGGAGGCCTTGCCAGGCCAGCTCATGACAAGAGATGGGCACAGGCCCTGCTGTTTAGGCAGAGCGTCCTCACAGGAACTTCTGGGACAAGTCCCCTGGCCTGAGGTCAATATTAGATTTGGGACTTTTTGAGGAATTTTCCCTACCTTGCCTTCCTTTCTTCAGTTTTTGACCCATCAGAGGCATTAACTCTGTCCTAACTCTGATCAGCTGTGACTCTGAGGGTACTGAGTATGGCAGGGACAGGATCTCCTTCCCAAAGCAGCCTTGGAGACCCCCTGTTAATGTCACCTGCCCTGGGGAGCTGTCACCCTCTACTTTCACTGAGAGAGGTCACCTCCTGTGCCTGCTATCTTGAAGGGCAGTGCTTGGGAACGGCTTGGACCTCAGAAACAGGAAGCGGAGGCTTGGGGTAGACCAGGCGTCCTGAGGTCTCTGGGTGGGAAAAGGTGTGTGGGATGAGGAGTGGGGCGTCATGGCCCTCTCTTTGACTTCTTTCTGTCTGTGTGGGTTGGGATATTGGGGAATCTGGGGTTGTTCCGGGCTTGTCAGAGCTCTTCTTAGCAGGAAACTAGGGGATCAGGGGTAGAGGTAGGGACATGCTAGTAATGGCAGGGCCCAATGGCGTTAGGCACATGCCAGCAGATGTTCCAGGCTGGGCTGGGTCCAGCTGCCTGCAGTTTCCTCCCCCACTTTGCTCTGAGTGGGGTCTCTTTCTGTCCTTGGTTGCCATCAGTACCTGGGTGGGGATGGGGGGCTCCTAATCCCCAATCCTGACCTGGCCAGGGAAATGGAGTTTGCTGTGCGGCCTCATGAGGGCTGAGGATGAAGTGGACTTTGGATCCTGTGTGTCACTGCCCTGGACACAGGAGAGCTGGGAGTCTGGTGCTGTGGCTGTCCCACTGCTAGAATAGAGCCAGGCTTGGGAGACCCGGATGGTCCTGGCAGCATTGTTACAGAGCCACATGGCCATCCATGCATCCATGCAGAGACATAGTTGAAAGCCACAGAACCATACACAGTCCTGCTGCTTGCCCATCAGCCCAGCTACTTGGGCTCACACGTCACACCCACTACACTGCCACACAGGCATAGCCACAGCCACATATGTGCCACTGTTAAAATGTCTAGCTCAGCCACTTTGCCACACACACGCCCACAGCCTTAGTGTCACACATACTCAGCAATAAACCAAGTCATATCACACAGTGTGGGTGTCATGCAACCACGGCTGCTCCTAGGCTACACCTGTGTCCCCTTCCTGGTCCCTAGGGCAGCTCATCAGAGACTCCACGGGACTCTGAGGGACAGGCAGCCTGCAGAGGGCAGGTGTCTCTGAGGAAGGGAGGATAGGAAGCCACAGTAGTACTGGGGCGCATGCCTTGAGAGGCCTGGTGTTGGGTGGATGGACCATGCTGAGTCCTCAAGGTGAGCTCTTCACCTCACAGAGAACAATCCCGAGGCCTAGGGATACTGGGATCACCACCTCACCCAGCAGGTGGGAGAGACTAGGGCCAGATCCAACTCTGAGTGGGCTCTGCAGTCTGGCCCTGCCTGCCCTGGGCCCATCCCCTGGGTGCCAGGCTGCTCTGAAGCTCCTGGCTGCACCCACCTCACAGAGCTCCAGGCATCACCATCTCTCCAGCCCCAGCTGAGCTGCACTGTATCTGCAGGGCAGGAACAGGACTCAGTAGGCGGGCCCAAGATGGGCGGGAGGGACGGGAGGGACATTCCTGTGTCATGTCTTCCTAAGCATGTGAGGTGTAGGCCCGCCCCACTGCCTGCTGAGTCAGGCCTCCGGGAGCTAAGCCTGCCCTCCCCCCAGCCTGCTCCCCACCAGGCAATATAGCCTATCTCTGCTGGCTGGGAGACCCTGGGGACAAGTGGGAATTCACCTCCCTCAGTGGAACTGGCAGCCCTGAAGGCTGATTAGGACCCCCCCCCTTAGTGAACACAACTCTTTCTTTTGGTTTGGTTCGATTAGCCAAGCCCAGCACAGTGCAGTCTGTTTAAAAAGCAGTTCCTCGCATAGCTGTGGCTTCCTTGGTTTGCATGCCAGTCTGGGTGACATCTCAATTCCATTTCACAGACAAAGAGACTGAGGCTTGGCCAGAGAGGATGGGACCTGCCTAGGATCCCACAGCAAGGCCAGCTAGGGCTGAACTGGAACCCAGCTCTGGCTTGTTCCGAAATTTGACCTGATGAAGTCAGGTAGATCCAAGGGAAGAGGCGATGGCTGGTTTCTGCTTCAGAGGGACAGGGGTGGGGAAGAACGGCAGGCTGGTGAGCCAGCTGCTGAAAGGAGATGGGGCTCAAGGTGTCTGAGGGCGGAGTGAGGCCTGGCAGCTCCCCTACCCCCCATAACACACCCTGGAACAAAGTCTGAAGGCAGCACAGTGTGTGATCTCCACAGAGTCCTGCTTCATTTTCCCAGTCTTCCCTGGAGTTCTCTCCACTTACCTGAGCATGGTAGAAGAGTCTTCACTACGGTCCAGAAGCCCTGCATTCACAAGGCTTCCATATGAACTTTGGGGATAGCATGTTTGAACACTTTGGTCAGGACCCCAGCACTTTTGTTCCCCACTATTTTCTTTTTTGCTACCGGGAACCAAACTCAGGGCCTTGTGCTTGCCAGGCAGGTGCTGTGCTGCTGAGCTACATCCCCGGCCCAGGACCCCAGCACTTTAGCTCACTGATTCGTTCAAGACCGTAGATAGTCTAGGCCAGCCTTGAATTCACTGCAAAGCCAGACTGCCCTGGAACTCTCCCTCCTCTTGCCTCGGCCTCCTGAGTGCTGGGTTTACAGGTGTTACTGGCAGAGGGTTATACACGGAAGCCCACATGTTCCAGTTTAACTGTACACTACATTAAAGACTTTGGCTTACTACTTGAAAAGAACTTGTCATGTATATATTTAATTAAAATTTATTATTTTTGGTGTTGCTTTTTGTTTTTCAGTGCTGGGGGTCAAACTCAGGGCAAATACTTCCCCTACCAAGGTACACTACAGTTCTAGTTTGGTTTTCTTTATTATTATTTTGTGTTCTGTGTATTTTTGTTTGGTTAGTGGTATTTGTTTGTTTTTGTGGTGGGTGGGGAACAGTATATAGTCCAGGCTGGCCTTGAACTTGAAATTCTGTGTCAGCCTCCCGAGTGCTGGAATTCCAGGTGTATGCCACCACACCCAGCTCTTCTCTCCCTCGCTCTCTCTCCCCTTCTCTCCCACTCTGTCTGTTTCTTTTGGTGGTCTGCTCTCGAGCCCCTGCCCCTGGCTGCTTCCTGCAGAGTAGTTCTCTGGCACAGCAGTCCTGGGCAGCACTGGGTCCTTGAATACTCCTCACTCATGTCTGCCTCCCTCACCTGCTCTCATTGCCCATCCTGAGAAAAAGCTTCAGCTCCTGTGGCTCGTGGTCCTCATTCTACAGCCCCTGCCTCACAGCCAGTTTTGCAGGAGGTTGCTTTAGAGGCTTAGATCTTGCAGGAGTCATTGGACCTGGCTGCTTCCCGAGGGTCTACCTGGGAAGAGGGCAGAAGTTCGAATGCTCTGGGTCTTCCAGCCACTTTAGAGCTTCTCTTCTCTTCCCAGTATTGCCCCACGGTGGGACACGGGGTGCCCAGTATTTCTTAGCCACCCGGTGTGCAGAGATTATCAGGGTCATTTTACAGACCAGGAGTGGGGGCCCAGCAAGGCAGGTGGTGGAGCAGAGGTGTCAGGGGTGAGATGGTTCCCAGGCCCAGGCCATCTGTGCTGAGGAATAAATGGCTTGCAACGGGTCAGAGGCTGACTGGGTTACTCAGGCCCCTGGAGCCTCTTTTGGGTGGGCTGAAGCCCCTTGCTGCCATGAGCAGTGCTCTGGGTGGGCTTCTGAAGCTCACCCCATGGTCCTGCTATCCTCTTGGCCTCTCTCCCTCCGCTCCTAGAGGTAGGACAGCAGGGAATCAGGGCCAAGCACAAATCCCACCCAGTGAGCTCTTGCTGTCGATCCAGGGACCTTGGCTGCACAGAGCTTCCGTTTTTCTTTTGTAGCACAGTGTTCCAAGCCACAGGGAGGGTTCCAGACAGAACATGTCAGCTGGCAGTGCTATGCAGCCAGCCCTCGGCAAGGAGCAGCCAGGATGCCAGCCCCTGGCAGAGTGGATAGAGTGGTGGGACCTGAAATCCTGGCACCTACCTCACAGGCAAGATGACAACCGAGGAAGCTGTGTAGGCCACAGGTGGCTGCTTGCCACCCTGTCCCTATGGGGTGAAGCCTTCTGGTGGTCTCCTGGCTCTCATGACATTCGTCAGTCCAGGCAGGACAGCCTGGGAAGTCATAGCTGTCATACATACATACATACACACACACATACAGACACACACACACACACCCCAGTGCACATGGCAGCACAATCCAGACACATCTGGAGCCCTCCTGGATGTCATCATTGGGTGGCCTTGGCCAGGCCAGTACTCAGTCTGCATACCCAATGCTCCATTGATGGTTGTCATGATTACTCAGGGCTTCAAATTCACCACTTTGCCGCTGTCCTGTCTCTGGTGTGCTGGGTCTGCAAAGCCATGCAGGCCAGCCAGGAGGGGTACACCCCAAGCTGCCGCAGCAGGTGAATTTTAGTCTTCTTCAGTGTCATCCTGGGACTCCGTGCCCACGGTAAGCTCTGTCATTGCCCTTGGCAGTCTTGGAATTGGAGCCCCTCATGCTAGTGTTCTCTGCAGACGGTGGCCCGGGGCTCTGAGTCACTCTTGGGAGCTTTGGCAGCTCCCCTGTGCAGGCCCGGACTGAGGCCTACCTGTCTCAGAGCTGAGCCATTTCCGTGCACCTGGCCGCCTTTCCGAGGCTGCTGGGCTCGGCTGGGCCAGGCCCCAGTCCATAGAAGAGTTGGGGAGCAGGCGGCAGAGACTGGGGGGAGGTGGCTGTGCCTTCACATCAGCAGGTACAGTGCTGAGGGTGTGGCCCACAGAGAGCACTGAGAAAATGTTCGTGGAGCAATGATTTCCTGCCTGGCCTCGGTGTGGCAGCGAGGCCTGCTCTGGGCAGGCAGGGGAGGCCAGGTGGTGGCCTCAGGCAGGCTACTGGTGCTAAGCATCATCAGGGTCTTCCTTCTCCAGGGCTAACATGGGACAGTGAGGAAGCAGGGAAAGGCTGGGCTGGAGGGAAGGAGGGTCCAGCTCCCATGGGGCAGGTGGAAGTGGGGGCAACTGATAGAGCCTGTGCTAACAGTGATGGGGTCTGTGCTTGGCCGAGGAGAGTCAGTGTGACCTATATCAACACTAATCCAACCCAGTTTCTCCCACAGCGTCAGTTCCAGGGTTCTCCCTCTGCTGACACCCACAGGGACCTCTCTGATCCCACCTGGGCCTCTCTCCCCTTTGCTGTTGCATCCTGGGTCTCTTATCTCTTGTTGTCCTCCCTCTGGGCCTGCTGGCACCTCAGGCCCTTTGAGTTTGCTGTCTGGAATGTTGTTCTGCTCAATTAGTGTGCAATTTGGACCTTAGCGAATTTAGGCTGCTGCTTAAATGTCACCTCCACTAAGAAGCCTTCCTTGACTATTCCATCTCAGGAGTCCCCCTGGTCCCTTATACTGCCTTCTTTATTTCACTTAATACTGGCTGCCAATTATATATGTGTATGTGTCTCACTTATGGAAAACTTCAGACATGCACAAAACCATAAACCCATACTATGAGTCCCCAAGTGCCCATACCTCAGATTCAGCAGGGGTCAATATTGGGCCAATATTTTAATCAATCAGTTAACTGGCTGTACTGCAATCCCACGGCCTTTACACTACCCTATATCTCAGACCTTTTTATTTTTAACTTTTGAGACAGGGTCTCACTAAATCACTAAGTTGGCCAGCCTGGACTGGAACTTTACATCTTCCTTCTTCAGCCTCCCAGAACACTGGGATCACAGGTGGACTTCGGCCAGTGTTTTAACCCCCCTTGCCTCCCTTGCCTTCCAGCAAATTCCACACATCCCATCCTCTGCAGACCCTTCTGTGCAAAGGTTATTATTGTAACTTTGTCTCCTTCCTGCCTGTCTCCCCCAGGGGTCTCTGCCTCGTGTCCAGCACAGGCTCATCACAGGTGACTCTGGACATCTGCGACCTTGGGGACAGTACACATGTAGGTTCAGGTTTGCACGTGTCTGCTGTTGTCAGTGAGACTGCATGTGGTGGCCCCGTGGATGCATGTGGGTATGCACATGTGTGTTGCACTGCAGCTGGTGGCTGGGGGCACGCCTCATCCCTGATATCATCTTCCACACCCCCAGGACCCAGTGACTCACTGTAGGCCAGGCATGTCCCAGCTCAGGCCTGACAGCCCCTCCTTGTCCTGTCCTTGCATGGCTGTCCCCACCAGTGGCGTGGGCAATCTCTTGGCTCCTGGCACTAAGGCCCGGCCCAGCTGGTCAGCACCAGCTGGGCACAGAGTGGGGTACGTTTGTGTGAGAGCACAGCATGGAAGATAGAACCCGAGACAGGATTGCAAGGTCTGACTCTGTCAGGCTTAGCCACTAACTTACTGCATGACCTTGGCCTGGTCCCTGTCTTCTGTCTCAGGTTCTGGTCTTAGAGGCTGAGGGGCTTCAGTCAGTGTACCTGAAATTCCTCTATGCAGTGTGCCTCCTGTCCGCCTGGGCACCTGTCTAAATGCAGTCCGACTCAGCATCTGGGCCAGAGCCCTTCGTCTTCATTTCCTTTTTTTTTTTTTTTTTTTTTTGACGGTGCTGGGGATGAAACCCAGAACCTCGTGCATGTCAGGGGTAGGCACTCTACCAGGGAGCTACACCCCAGCCCAATATTTCATTCTTGGTGGGCTTCTAAGCAATGCTGGTGCTGCTGGCCCACGATCCCCACTTTGGGTCTCAAAGACTTAGACCCAGAAATGGTCAGGAGGGCATCTTGGGATTAGCTTTGGGCTCTGGGGTAACAGCCAGCATTTCTCAAGTTGGGTAGCAAAGGTGTTCCTCTTTTTGAGTGGAAAAGTCCCTTCTTAACCACTGGACAGATTAGCCAAGGGTTGCTCCTGTCTCTGACAGCGCCCTTGTGTTATCTGACATGTGAAGGAAAACAATACAACCCACTAATTATTCTGGTGGCCACAGGCAGTGATGCCCTTTATGAGGACAGAAACCATCAGTTAAATACTGTAATTCCTTACACCAAGGATGCAACATAATCAGGCGGTCCTTAAGCATCCCCAGCTGTGGTGTGGCCATCCTTTTTGTCTAAGGACAGAAGGAGGCAGAGGCAGCTTGCCGTTGATGGCCACTCACACTGCTGGGTAAAGGTGCACAGTAGGGCTCGGCAGTGACTCCTTGGAATGGGTGGGGCTCTTTGGGAGGGGCTGGATGGGTCCTGACCGCATCGCCCACAGCATGTCTGGCACAAAATGCCCTGCCAGCGTTGAGTAATCTTAGTGGTAGCTGCATAGTGGTAATCTGAGAAGACCTCAGTAGGATAGGGCAGTAGTATAGTGGGTTGTTTCCCCTCTTGGTTCCTCTACTTGCCAAGGCTCATTCCTGTGTGACCAGGACTTGGAGACCCCACCCGAGAAGTCTGAGAATCCCAAATACCCCATTCCCTTAAAATCCACAGCCTTCTAGGACCCGGAGGAAGATGCTGGCAGCCCCAGCATTTCCCATTGGTCAGAGGAGGTAGGGTAGGGGAGAGAGAAGCTCCTCTGTGGATTCCTATTGGACAATGAATGTTCCAGTTCAGTAAGTTCCACAGCTGCCATGGCAACCCCACTTAAAGGGCCAGTTTGTAGAAGGGCTCAAAGGAATCCCCTGTGAATAACTAAGAGGTTAAATGCTTAGTGTGGACAGCAGGAATGCAGGGATCTGTGCCCCTCTGGCAAGCAATCCCTGTCCCTGTGGGTTCACCATTCCCTTTCCAGCTCTGCTAATGTCAGCATGGGTCCCCTAATGGGTAGGACATTGTCCTGGCCCTTTGAGCTCTGTGGGAGGGTAAAGGCAAGGCACACGAACTTCTGATGTTGGTGGGTGCCTGCCCGTGTGTGAATGCACTGCACAGGTGGTACTGGGCTGTGCCACGGGTTGAAGATTGATCATGTGTAAATCTACGTTCCCATATACACCCATCTGTATAAGTGCACGTCATGGTTTTTGTGCGTGTAAAGCAGAGGCAAAGACCCTCCCTGAGTTCCTGAACATGTGTACCTGGCGTGGCTCCCGTCTCCAGCTCCTTCCAAGAAAGGGATGGTGTCACCTCACAGCGTGGAAGGCAGCCTTCTTAAGCTTTGGGATGCCATGGACAGGCCAAGATTTTACCTAAACCAGGCCCCAGTGCCATACTGGGTTCCTAGCTCATGTGTGCCAGGGAAAGACCCTCTCCCTGACCCTGGAGAGGCTGCTGGCATGAAGCCTGGGTGCCAGTCCACGTCCAGTCCAGGCCTGCAGGAGCAGAGCTGTGTCAGCCTGTGCCAGCTCCCTGGGGGCAGGGATGCCGGCTGTGAACAGAGCTGGTGTCGTCAGCCCTCCGAGGAAACTGGCGCCGGGCCAGCTCCTGCCTGATGGGTCTGTCACCCCCGGCTTGGCTTACACTGCCCGGGAAACTGGCTGCTCTGGGTGGAGCCTGGCCCAGGATAGCAAGGCCCTGAAGTCCCAGCTCTGAGCTCCCACAGGGCAGGGCAGGTATGGGGTATGATGTGGAGACATCCTTGGCAGAGCCTTCCTAGCCTGGGGTGCCAGGGAGACCAGGCTTGTCCTACGAGCTCAGGGTGCAGAGGGTTCTCTGGGTGCACAACCATCCTCCTTGCAGGCAGTGCTTTTCAGGGTGGCAAGAAGAGCCTCACGGGGATCAAGGTCCTGTCTGCCCTACTGCTACCTTGCTTCATGACTTGCCAATCCTCTGACCCTCTCTGATTCTGTCTCCTCCTGGTTTTGGGTACCCTTTTCATCATGATATACCTGGTTCCAGGTTTCCTGCCCACACTCTTGGGCGGGCAGAACCAGGCCTGGATGATGCGATGTGGCAGCATGCGGGGAGGGCGGCCCTGGGGCAGGACAGAGGGAGTAGGAATTCCACCTCCAGCCCTTACTCCTGGCCCACATGTACAGATACTGGGTGTAGGAAGAAGTCACCCTGGTCTCCAGATGCAGGTCAGGGCTTTCTTGGGGCCCCCGTGTCTTAGGTCCCATCTCCAACCAAAGGCTGGCTGGCTGGGTCCAGTGACTTCTGACTTTTCTGGGTTCTTTTTGCTTCCTTTGTCTTTTTCTTTGGGGGGCTGGGAGAACAGCTCCCACATCCTCCCTCTGCTCTACATCCCAGCCCTGGAACCCCCACTGCCCTCTCTTTACTAATTCAACTGCACAAGAAGCTGGTGGAGGAGACTCAGGCTGAGAAACCCAGGGTCCGGAGCATTTATTTTTCTTCTTTCCTTGAAGAGGAAGGACCTACTCCGTCTCTACATCAGTCGGGGGCTTGGGTTTTATCTCAAGCACTGGGCCACCTGTCCACAGGTTGGGTGGAGGAGCCTTGGATGGCCCCCGAGGTGGATACACAGGGCTTCCCCGCCTTCCTCATCCCACCGGCTGGGCTGGGCTGGGTGCTGGCCCCACGGAGTGAGGCTGCCAGGTCCCGGGGCCAAGCAAGTCAGACAAAGCACACACAGCTGTCGAGAGCTACCCAAGCACCATTTATCCAGGTTGTAAGGATCAAGGACCCCATCTGGCCACCTCCAGTCCTCAGGGGTGCACAGGCAATGTGGAGGCCCAAGACCCCCATAGGTCGGCCCAGTCCGCTCCGGGCTTGCTCAGTCCTTGGTCCATCATAATGGCCCTGGAAATGGAAGGACTCCAGACTCTTCCCCCATCCCAACCCTGGAGGGCGTGTGTGCCACCAGGCCCCACAGGCCCAGCACCGTGTTAAATAGCTCCTTGCAACCCCCTTAAATAAACCACTTCTGAGCACCCACCCACCCTGCACCCCAAATATATTATTCTATTGGTGGATGCCTTTTGGAGTGGAGAGGCTCCCCTGCTACCTCCATCCCCCGGAACACCATCTCCCTAAAATCCTAGAGGCGGAAGAGGCTACCCCAGCCCTGGGCTGTGGTGGGAAAGCCAGGATCAGATCATCCCCTCTGTCCAGCCCCTCTCCAGGGCTCTCTCCTTCTTTCCCTCCTGCCAGCCTGGGTCAGGCATGACTTACCCAAGGACATAAACCCAGGACCAACCAGAGTCTGGGCCCACCCAGGTGGTCGCCCTGGCTTTGAAAGTCAAACCACCTCTAGGACACGGGCCTGACTCGGCCACCTCTCGCCTCAGTCCCGTGGTTCTCCAGGTTCTGTGAGCTGGGAGATTCTGGCTTTTGACTCCATCCATCTGGTACTCCAGGGCTCTTCCTGGCATCCACCACCGAGCTCTCCAGGTCTTGCTCTGGGGAAACTCACAGCGCCAGGGTATGGGAGCAGGGCCTGCCAGCCAGCACTACCCACCCAGCTCACACCCAGTACTGGCCATTCCTGAGGGCAGGGTTGGGTGTCCGGCAGAACTGCAACAGCTCAGGGTCAGGCTGGCTTCCCGGTGGGGACCCCTGGCCAGGCACTGTGGTGAGTGGGATGGCCTGGCCTGGCTCCACCTTGCGGAAGGTCTCTGTGTCACCAGCCAGGCCATTTCGGGGCTTGGCAGCCAAGACCTGGACGTCGTGCTTGCCCGTCTTGTTGCGCTTGCGGAGATAAAAGAGCAGTGGCAGGATGAGTACCAGGAGCAGCAGGACCAGGCACACGGGGACAATGACGCTGAACATGTTTGCCTCTAGGAAGCCCAGGAAGCCACCCCGGGCCACGGTGGGCACTGGGCTGGATGCTGCTGGAGCCAGCCCACCCATGGGGGTGCTGCTATCTGTCTTCCCTGCTTCTGTCCGAGTGGCCTCAGGGACACTGAGCAGTGCTACTCTGTAGAGCCGAGCTGTATCATAAGGTTCTGTGGCAAAGTCCAGTGAGGCCACGGCAGGCGGGACACCGCGTGCCCACAGCTCCAGAGTGAGGCTGTCCCCTGTGGGCCTGGGTGCCTGACCCTCTGGCCTGTCCACCTCTAGCCCCAGCCTCCCAGCCTCCAGGTCCTGCTGCGTGAACTGGTCCACAGGCTGCCCACTCCTGGGCCCTGTCTGTGCTCGGGGGACACGCACCACCCGCCCGTGCCGGGGTCCCTCCAGGAGCCGAAAGTGGGGAATGCTGCCCGTGTGGTTGGCTAGTTCACTGGCGTCCAGCACAGTGGAATCCAGGCGCAAGGTTGTACCCTGAGGCCACGGGCCATCTGCACCCACATGCAGCAGGGCCCTCACAGTGACATTCACTGTGGCAGATGCGTTGGCACCCCTGGCCAGTGCCAGGACTCGGAAGTGGTCGCAGGAGGAGGAAAAGTTGGTGAAAGTGAAGACGACCTCCCCCCGGTCCACCTGCAGCTGGCTGAAGGCCGAGGCAGGTTGGCCGCTCACCAGCAGCTGCCCATACTGGGGCCCCTGGGTAAGGCGGTAGGTTGTATCTGGTTCTTCCCTGTCTGAGACCACCCGTAGCTGCTGCCGGCTCAGCGAGGCGCGTCCCGAGGCCTGGGGTACCTCCAGGGGAGCCTGCCGCTCTATCCTGATGGCCGATGGCAGTATGTCCACCGCCAGGGACACAGGCAAGGGCGGGCTGGCCCCATCAGACACGCTCAGCTGGAAGATGCCTGCCACGCTGCTGCCATTGGCCACGAAGGCCAGCCGCCCTGCATCCACGTCGGCCTGGGTGAAGTGGGTCACGGGCCCTGGGCTGACCCCCACCAGGCTCAGGAAGCCATTGCGGGGAGCCCGCTGCACCTCGTACAGGATCTCCCCGGGGGCCGAGTCTGGGTCCACCACGCTCAGCTGGGCTCGCGAGACGGGGGCGCGGGAACCCCGGGTGAGCCGGAGGGGCACTGAGGCCTGCGGCTGAGGTGGGCGCTCGTTCACATCCCGCACGGTGATGGCGAAAGCCTCCATGGCTTGGGGTCCCACCACCAAGGCCCCCGCTGGGCCCTGGAGGTGGGCACGGAAGTGGAAGCCATCCTGCTGGGTGCCCCCACCGCCGTGGGTGTACACCAGCTCCCCTTCGGCCAGCTGGCTCTGCAAGAAGTACGGCCTCCCTGCGTGGAGGGGCTCCTCAGACACCAGCAGCTGGCCCCGCGTCGGAAACTGTGTCACCTGGAACAGCACGTCGTGCTTGGGACGCTGGGGTGCGGGGACACTGGCCAGGAGGTTGGAGGCATCCAGGACAGCCATGGTGATCTTGGCCCGCTGGCCCTCGGAGACCCAGAGACCTGGGGGTGAGATGTGGGCTATGAAGGCCCAGCTGCTGAGGAAAAGTTGTGAGCGCCGGGGGACCCCAAGGCCAAGGTCGTGCCTCCAAGCTGGCTGAGCACCCAGGATGGAGCTCAGGGTGTCAGGGAGGACAAGGGGGTGTGAACGGCCTGATCCTTCAGCCTCCCGCCCAGCCCAGCTCCGCATAATTTCCCAGATCCTGGGGCTGAAGGAGCCATTGAGCTGATGATCTCTTTCCTCTGGGGGCCTCGCCCTGTGTCCCCCTTCCCAACCCTGCAGCTTCTCGGGCTGTTCACCTTTGTTTCTCCAGAGGCGGCTGGGGCGCTGGGGACAGGCGGCCTCAAATGACACGACCACAGAAAGCACAGCAGCCAAGTCAGGGGCAGGGGGCGAGGACAGCAGGAGCTCGACGGCATCGTGGGCTTCCCAGAAGGGCTCGGGGGACGGCTCCTGCTCATACAGCACGTTCCCAGCAGACACCTGAAGGGACACCCTGGTCAGCGGTGACAGCCCAGCCTGTGGTGCCCAGGTCTGTGCCCTGGTCTGTGCGCACCCTGCTTTCTGCCTCACTAGCTCAGGGAGTCACATGAGGCCACTGTTAGGCCAAGCCAGGTGCCTGGGTTCCACCCCAGCTCTGCCAGTGGGCAACTGGCCCCTGGGGCTGCGATCCTTTCTCTGGGCACCGGCCCCTTCTCTCCTGCCAGCCTCTTCTCTCCTGCCGACTGAGAACACCACACCTTCAACTTCCTTTCCTCCCCCAGAGTATTAGTTTCTCCAAATGGATTGTTCTCTTTATTATGCAACTGCGCTGTTCTTTCTTCCATCTGAAAGAAAATCGCTCTGGGATTTGCTTTTTCTACCAGCATCAACCCCACTCCCCCTATTGCATTTCTTGCAGCAAAATTCCTCCAAAAGAACCGTTTACACTTCCATCCTGGTGTCCCCAGCCCACTTTAATGTCACCAAACCTGTTCTGGCCCAGGGTGTGCATGGACTGTGCGTAAGATCCCGAGCTGGGGCTGTGACATGTGGGACACCCCTTTTGCTCCCTGGGGTTCCCTCCTCTCTCGATCCTGCCACCCAGCTCTTCTCCCTGGTCCTGGGGCATAGTCTCAGGTCCCAGGCTCTCCGTGTGCCCTAGGGGCCTGACTCCATCATGACCTCTCACCTTGACCCTTCTCTCACTCCAGACTCAGATGCTTTCCCTCATCTTCTGTGGCAGCTCTGTCCCTGTGGCGTCCACTGATGTCACAAGCCCCACCAGCCTGGGGCTCCTGCTCAGTGACTTGGGCAATACACTGCCCCCCCTCCCTGAGCACTGCGTCTGCCTGGACTGTGGCAAGAGGTTCCCAACTGTGTCCCAGCCTCACCCTAAACATGGGAGCCAGAGGAGCCTTGTACAATGCAAGGCGAGCTCACTCTTTTTCCTGCTGACGTGAGGTCTCCCTGTTACCCAGGCTGGCCTTGAACTTCTGGACTCCAGCCATCCTTTTGCCTCAACCTCCTGAGTAGCAGGGATTTATAAGCGTAACTGCCAAGCCTGCTTGTTAGGAAACATGCATGCTCCAGTGTGAGGCTTTGATCTCACCTCTCCTTCCCATAGCAACTCCAGGCCAGCCACACCTGCTGTCCTGTAGGGCCACATCAAGGGAGCAGAGGGCGGCCACATCCCTGCCTGTGCTCTCCTCAGGGGGTATCACATGTCAGTAGGGACCTGGGTTCTGAACACCTCGGAACCACCCTGCAGCCATCAGTACCCACGCCTGCTCACCTATCTGGAAAACCTGGCCCTGGTGCCAGCAAGGTTGGGGCTGCTGCTTTGGGGCCATCCTCCTGCCTGGCACCCAGGCACATCATTCCTTCCAGAGGGTGTCTGTCCCCTCCCCTCTGGGTCTGCTGTGTCCCCTCCCCTCTGGGTCTGCTGTGTCCCCTCCCCTCTGGGTCTGCTGTGTCCCCTCCGCTTTGGGTCTGCTGTGTCCCCTTGGCTTATCTTTTGTTTTCCTCTTGCAGGAGCCACAGGGAACAGTTTCCTTCTCTCTGAAAAACAGGGCTTGCGCAATAGGGAGATGGGAAGTGGCTCGAGGAGGAGCGATGTTTCTGCAGGCCCACGGCAGGCAGGAGTGAGTGGTCCAGGAGCAGAGGCGCCTGAGGGGCACAGCCGCTCCTCTGAGGGACACAGGCCTCAGGAGACACAGAACCAACTTTCCATGAAATCTCCTAAGAGCTCGGTGTTGACAATTAAAAAATACAAAAGGCAACGCATGGCCAAATTAAACCCATCTGTGGGTCAGATGTGGCCTGCAAGGACCAGGGGCCCAGGATGACGGGTAGTGGCTGTGGAGCCCAGAGGGGCCTAGAAAGGAGGGAGGCAGGCAGAGGCCTGCTGGGGCCCTGGCTGTGGGGACAGGCAGTCCTCAGGGGACAGAATCTCGGCACAGCGGTCAGGAGGCGCCGTCTTGGTTTGCTCTGGATAAAGCCACCAGCCTCTGTGAGCCTTAGTTTCCTTATCTACACAGCAGGGACACCTGATCCTCCTGCTCAGCTCTGAGGTCTGCAGGACAGTCCGGCCTGGTGCTGCCCAGTGGAGGAGAGGGTGTCTGCCACGTAGCCCCCCCCCCCCCCCGCCTCCCTGGTGACACTGCCAGCTGGGCCCCCTGGTGGCCATTCAGTCTGGTCCTTCCTGTGATCACTGGGGTGCTGGGAAGCTTTGTTTCAGATGGGGACCAAGGGCTGGAGAGGGGTGCTCATGGCTGCTCCTGTCCTATCCCCTTCCTGGGTGTCCGATGACAAGGCTGTGGTGACTCAGGGGACACAGCTGCTACAGCCATAGACCACTGAGTCCTTCATTGCGGGCCGCAGCAGCAAGATGGGCACTGGGCCCAGGGTACTGTTGGGACAGACCCTGGGCAAGGCCACCTCCTTCCCCGTCTGAGCTGCAGCCTGGAGTGGGGCTCTGTGGAGTGGGCTGGGCTCAGGGGGTCTCTGGGAGCTGGGGACGTGGGAGTCAGAGGGGGAGACTCTGCCACTTCTGAGGGCTGGGTGGGTCTCTGCAGTGCTCGGAGCTGGAGCCAACTCTGTGTCCCCCTGGGCCTTTCCTCATCTGGACTAAAGTGGACCCTGCCCCTCTCACACAGTGTTGGGTGCAGGTCAGAACCGGGGAGCAGCCACCCTCCTTGCTAGTCCCGCAGGAGCTGTGCCTGCAGACGTCCCAGTGATGGATGGATGAATGGATGGACAGATGGATGATGGCTTCCTTTCTACTTAGCCACCCCTGCTGCTACTGGTGGGCACCCACCCGAGCTCCAGATGCATCTCTCTTCCTCCCTGAAGGAAGCACTGCCCCCTACTTGCTCCCAGGATGCACTGTTCCCCCATGGGTCACCTTTTTACCTCCAGGACCCAGCTGTGGCTTCCTTCTGGAGGGTAAGCCCCGGGACTCATCCCAGCTCTGTCGGGCAGCCTAAAGCTCCTGTCCCTTCTCTGCCCTGACTGCTGGCCCCTACCTGCCTGTGGCCCCAGCCCTCCAGGAGCACAGCACGCTGGCCGAGTCCAGAAAGGGGGAATTATAGCCACCCGGGAGTTGGTGTCATCCACAAGGTGGCTTCAGGGTCGGCCCTTACCTCAGCCTGAGTAAAGTTGACCAGGGCCTCAGAGGCACTGCCCTGCTGGGCGTGGAGCAGCCGACCAAGCCGGGGCCCACGCAGCACGCGGTACAGCAGGTGCTGGGCATCAGTGCCCAAGCTGGAGCTGGCACTCAGGCTGCGGCTGCTGAGTGGCTGGATGGACTCTGAGAGAGGCAGGCAGACAGACCAGGACTGTGAATTATGACCGGCCTGAGGCACAGTGTGACCCCTGTGGGTGCCCTTGGCTCTGCCTAGCGGCCAGGCCCACCTGGACAGACGGTCAGCATGCGGGAGCCCTCCAGCGACAGCTGTGCCTGCTTCTGGGCTGTCACGCGGAAGAAGTGGCCCACAGACTCGTGCTCACCATCGGAGAGGTTGAAGTAGAAGCCTCCATCCAGGGCTCCTGGGGGACGGCGAGGGCTAAGTCCTGCTGCCTGGCGTGGAGCCCCCTCCCCCAAACCCCCCAGCCTCCACACCCACCTCTGTGGGAGAAGAGCACCAGCCCGGCGTCCAGCTGGGCCTGGCTGAAGCGGTGGACCTCAGTGCCTGGTGCTGCCCGCAGCGCCACCTGTCCATTGCTGGGCCGCTCGATGCTGTAGACCAGGTCTTCAGGCCCTGAGTCACCGTCTGTGCCCTGCAGGGCCTCAGCGGGGATGGGCATGGTGGCCCCCTCCCACAGCTGAGGATGCAGTCTGTGAGGGTTCTGGCCTCCTTGTCCCTCCCAGGCCTGTGCCCCCCTGGGATACCCACTGTCACCCGTGTCTCAGGCTCCCTCCTCTTTGTCAGCCCTCATGCTGCCTGGCCCCCAGGCCATCTTGTGTCCCTTCACCTGGGAAGACCCCTGGCTCATTTGGTTTTGTTTGTTTGTTTGTTTTTGTACTGGTAATCAAACTCAGGACCTTGTGCTTGCCAGGCAAGCACTTATGCCACTGAGCTAGATCCCTGGCATGGTTTTGCTTGTTTTTTGAGACAGGGTCTCAGTGTGTAGCTCAGGTTGACCTCAAACTTGTGGTGATTGTCCTGCCTCTGCCTCCTGAGTGCTGGGATTACAGGTGTGTGCTACCATGTGTGGCTGGAAAGGTCCTGCTCTTACCACCATCAAGTTCTCCCTCGCAAGACTCCAGCCCTGGTGAGCAGAGCTGCTCAGCCTGGCTTTGCCTCACAGGCAGGGCGGGATCTTCTTGGGACAGCGAAGGGGTGGTGGCTGTGGCCAGCCCAGCACCCGGAGAGCCCCATTCTCCTTGCAGTGGGGGGAGAGCGGAGGTCCAGAGAGCAGAGGCTGTCCACTGCCCTGTGTGCAGTGAATGGAGACCCGCAGGCCCCTGCCTGCAACGGCAGCACGCTGTCCCTGGACTGTGTTCCGTGGCCTAGCAGTCCTGACCCAGGAAACAGCCCTAGGAACTTTTGGCTCCTCCCTCCCACTGCTGGGAAGAGGAGTCTACGAGCAAGGGAAGCAAACACGGGTGGATGTCGCCACCTGGTGGTCATATGTCCACACAGCAGCCTGGCTGTGGTTCCAGTCTGCGTTTAGCCTGAGTGGCATCATCTGCCCTTGGCAGGAACTTCCCACACCGCTGCCCACGTGACCTTGGTCAAGCTACATCCCTTTCTGTCTCACCAATGTCTACTTTTGTGACCATGGGATTCTATCCCTTCTGGGTCCCAACGTCCACCTCTGGAGGATGGGGCACCCCTGCACTACAGTGGAGTAAGGGGGAGAAAGTGGAGAACCCAGTGGAGGCCATCACCGCTGGAGACGGAGGTGGGACCTCTGCTGGTCCCCACCCCAGCCCACTCTCAGAGATTGTAAGGAGTTTCCCAGGCGTGCTGGCCCTGAGCCATAGGAAAAGCTGCCTGCTGCAGGCAAGTCCTGGGAACGACAGCAGGGCTGAGGATGGCCATGCACAAGGCTGCCCACTGCACTTGTAAGTACCCAATAAAGAAAACCTCGAACCTCTGTCTCCACACCTCTCCTTCCAATAACCTGGCAAGGCGTGTGACAGTGACCTCATTTTGCAGGGCAGCAAACTGAGGCCCAGAGAAGGCTGGGAAGTAGAGAATCCTGGCCTCTACCTAGGAGTTGAGATGGGTGTGGCCCTGGGGTGCTCTCACCTGCAGGCCAGTGTTTGTGGTGAGGACAGGGGGTTGGTCATTAATGGGCAGGACGGTGACGGTGAAGGTCACTGGCTGGCTCTGTCGGTCTATCTCCGAGGCGTTGGCCACCAGGACGAACCTGTCAGTCAGTACCTCGCTGCCGTCGTGCACGTATTGGATCTGCTGTTCCTCTACCTGTGGGCGGTGGGGGGCGCTCAGCCCAGCACCCGTGCACCCTGCTCTGGCTGCGGGAGGAGCTGAGTCCTGCTGGACCTCGGTTTCCATTAGTGGAAAGGGGACAATGGTCCACCCCCCAGAGGGGGGCAGACGACACTGTGGGCAGGCAGAGTGGCCCCACCCCTGCCCCCCGCCGTGCCCATGGGAAGGTACCTGGCGCTCGTACCTCTCTCCAGGAAAAGGTGTTGAGGACCCCATCTCTGGGCTGCTCCTCCCTCTGCAGGGCTCCGTGCCGGGGCGGCTCCAGCACCCGCAGACTCAGGCTGGGCAGCGTGGGGAAGTAGGGCCCTGTGACTTGCAGCAGTGGCGGGGCCAGGGTGCGGGCACCGCCCTCAGGCACGCTGAAGTTTTGCCCCTCCAGGGGGATGGTGGTGGTCAGCACCTCCAGCTCCATGAGGATGCCCTCCAAGGGGGCACCCAGCCCCGAGGCCACGTCTAGGGTGAAGGTGTCACTCCAGGCCCCAGGGCGGGAGTGCAGGTAGAGGACCTTGCCGGTGGTTACGGCCTCCTGGGAGAAGCTGGACACTGGGGCCAGGCTGGGCGGCCCGGCCGCTGAGTGGGACATCATCACCAGGTAGCCTGAACTCGGGGGGCTTCTCACCGAGAACACGATGTCTGTGGGGGACACCCCCTCCTGGTCTGCCTGTCAACAGGGGCCATAGGGACTCGGTACCAGAGGGGAGCCTGGGCATGGCCCCAAGTAGCAAGACCAGCTCAACTTCCATGCCCCACCTTCCTCCGGCGCTGCTGCTCACACACAACACCCAGACACGCAGATTCCCTCATCATGCACACACATGCATGCACACATGCACATGCATGCACACGTGCAAACACACGGAGGCTCCCCTGCTCCAGCCCTGGGCTGCTTTGCCAGGAGCCTTCAGCCTGAGATACTGCTATTCTAGACCATGACCAGCAGAGGGCACCTGCCTCTTCCCAGTTGCCCAGGCTGTTTGCTTTAGACCTGGCTCCATGTGCCTACTCGGCTCCGCAGCACACACGCGGCTGTGTGCCTGGCGTTTAGAGGCAGACAAGTGTGGAGCAAATCCCCAAGCACTAGGGCACCATGTCACATACAGGTGCAGACCCAGCCTTACCACACCCCAGACACACAAGCTCGCTTGGCCAGAGCCCAGGATCCGGTCACTCTGTCCACGCCTCACCTCCAGCTGGTCCCGCCTGATCTCAGCTGCCTCCCCCTGGAAGACATAGATCTTCTCATGTTGGACCAGCTGCAGCGGGGCTGGGGGGCTGTCGAGGGCAATGGTCACTTGGAGGGTGGCTTCTGTGTGCACTGGCCCTGCCTCCACCGAGAGGCCCAGGGTGTCACGGGGGCTGAGGCTGCCATTGTGGCTGTAGAGGATGGTGCCGTCCAGTAGGTCCTGCTGGGAGAAGGTGGTGGCCGGTTGACCAACACGGAGCAGCTGCCCCCATCGAGGGCCGCTTGTGACGTGGTAGTGGACATCATCCCCACTGCGGATGTCCAGGTTGGTGTCCAGAGGCAGCACAGCAGTGTCGACGGTGCCCTGGCCTCCCTGAGGGACCTCAAGACTGGAGCCGTTGGCCACGCGGAGGAAGGGCTCGGAGGCCTGCACCTCGAGCATGGCAGTGGCCTGGTGCTGCCCATCGGACACCTGCAGCTGCATCCAGCCATGGTCGGCCCCTGAGTGCACAAACAGGACCCGCCGCCTTCTGAGGTCCTCCTGGGTGAAACGGTAGATGGGCCGCGAGGGCTCCTCCACAGCCACGATGCTGCCAAATAGGAGGTCCTTGCGGGTCAGCACCAGCTGGGCATCGGAGAAGCCGGAGTCCGCGTCGCTGAAGGCCACGTCCTCCGTTGTCAGCAGCCGCCGCCCACCCCGGACCACATGGAACACGTGGCTGACGGTCTGCACCGGGGCGTGGTCGTTCACCGGCTGGATGGCCACGCGAAAAACACCTCGGACCTCCTCCCACGCCATGTCGCCGCTGCCCTCATCCTGGCGGGTGGCCACAAATGGGATGTCGTCTTCGGTGGTCTCAGAGTCGTCGTGCTGGTAGAGCAGCCGGCTGTGCAGCAGGTCTTCGTTGGTGAAAGATGTCACCTGGGTGGCCTTGTCCTGCGGTTCCCGCCACGCCAGCCGCCCGTGGCGGGGCCGCTCCATAACCTCATAGAGGTAGCTTGTGCTGTTGAGGCTCTTGACGAAGAGGTGGTCGGCAGAGAGGACAGCCTCCCCACCCTCGGGCACTAGGAGGAGGACGTTGGTGAGGACAGGCGCATCCGGGTCACCACCGATGTGGACAGGAAAGGTGTAGAGTGGCGAGAAGTGTGGCGGAGCTGTGACACGGAAGAGGAAGGCGTCCTCGATGGGCTCGGAGGTGCGTGCTGTGGCCGCATAGGTCACGCGCCCAGCCCGCAGGTCATCCTGGCTGAAGCCCTGGCCAGCCGACAGCCTTGCGCCCCACAGCTGCAGGTTCCCCTTCCTGGGGGCCTGGACCACCTCATAGCGGAAGCTGCTGGCGCTTGGGCTGGCTGCCTCCTCTACGGCAGCCTCCAGGTGGGCCGAGGTGAGGGTCTCCGGCTGCGTGGTCTGTGTGTGCAGTGGCTCCAGCTGCAGCATCCATATGGTGGCCCTCTGGATGGTCACCGGGAAGGAAAGGTTGCTCAGGGTCTCCTGGCCCACCTGCACCTCCAGCACCAGGTTCTCCACAGTGTTCCGGGCGTGGTGCCGGGGGTCAGTGCTCAGGTACCGCACCCGGCCCTGTTCCACGTCCCGCTGGTGGAAGGCCTGGGTGACCCACCACTCGGCACCTTCCGCACCGCCCGCCCCCTGCTTCTGCAGCTCCCCAAACTCCAGGGCACCCACAGCACGGAACAACACGCTCACGTCCTGCCCCACAGCGTTGGTCTCCACTGACAGGTTGGCGGGCAAGATGGGCGCGGCAGAGCCCTGTGCCAGGAGCAGCCCCGTGCTGTGGCGGACCTGGATGGCTGGCCGCATGGCCACCACGTTCAGTACGGCTGGGGCACTGGCCTGCAGCCTGTCACTCACCCGGAACGTCAGTGGCTGCGCGGGGCCACCGCGGTGAACATAGACGATGTCACCTGCCTCCAGCTCACGGCAGGAGAACTCAGGCACCGGCTCCCCGGGGCGATCCCGGCGCTCCACCGGGAGTCCAGCTAAGTCCCCCAGGAGCTGGAAGGTGAGGCTCTCGCAGGCGGAGTCTGGGTCATAGGCCTGGAAGACCTCAGGCCCCAGTGGCTTCTGTGTGTGCTCCAGGATCATCATGAGGCTGCCGTTGGGGAAAACGACACGAGGTGGGTCGTTGGTGGGGTTCACCTGCACGGGCAGCAGGTAAGTCTGGCCCCGCCGCAGGCAGGAGGGAATGGGCACCCGCGCTGTCACAGTCACTTCTAGCACCAGCTGGTCGGAGGGGTCCTCGGCGCCATCGTGGACAAAGCGGACCTTGCGGTTGACCACGTCCAGCAGGGTGAACATCTGCCGTGCCCAGGCACCCGGGATGTCGAGCTCCAGCTTACCGTGCCGAGGGCCCCGGGTCACACTGAACAGTACCTGTGACTTGCGCAGCTCGGCCTCCTGCAGGTCCAGTGTGGGGTGCACATGCTGCCATTCCAGCCAGGCAGTGCCACCCTCGGCCACCACCAGCGGGCTGATGGTGAGCAGCTGGGTGAGGTTGGTAAAGACCGGGGGCAGCCCAGGTTCCGGGACGCATGGCTCGGGCAGCTCCATGACTGGCCACACCTCAGGCACCTGGGTGGACAATGCCTCGTAGGAGCTGTAGGCATCGTCCTCATACTCGTCCTCATCTAGCCTGCAGCCAGCCACCATGTCGCGGGTCACCACGGCATGGCGGAGCCCCTGCCGCTGGCCATTGACCATCAGGTCCTCCAGGCAGCCCAGCAGGGAGGCGTTGGCAGTGCCGGGTGCCAGGCCCAGGCGGTGTTCCTGGAGGTGTCGGGTGGCTTCTGCATCCAGCCCCCCAAGGAGGAGGCTGCCGCGCGGCTCCAGGTAGTTGAGGACCCCGCGGTTGGACGTGCGTGTGGGGTACTGGTCCACAGAGATCTCTAGGCGGTGAGCGTCCATGTGGACACTGACCTCATGGGGCTGCCCATCGTCCACAGGGACACTGTTGTGCAGCAAGACAGTGCCCTGGCCCTTCTCCACCACAGCCCGCAGGTGCCCCTCGAATATGTCCACGTAGATGAAGCCCCCACGTCGGCCCCCTGCCTGGAAGGCCAGGGGTGCATGCTGGTTCCTCGTGGTAAGGGTGAACTCCAGGGTGCCCTCGTCCTGAGTGCTCCAGGCTGGGAAGGCCGCCAGTGAGCGGGGCCCAGCGAAGCCCAGGGCCACATCGGCCCCAGCCGAGAACTCTTCGGCGCAGCCCTCCGGCACGTCAGGAGTTAGGGGGCGGAGGAGGCTGCGGCCGTTGAGTGTGGTGGTGAGGAGACAGCCCCGCAGGGCTCGGCTGGCCCCCCTCAGGTAGGGCAGGCTCAGGCTCCCAGAGCCCCCAACGAAGAGCCCGTAGTGGGCATCGAGGGGCCCTCTTGGGACCCGGCCAGAGGCATTGAGCAGCCCATCGACCAATAGTTCGGCCTGGCCCTCTGAGACCGTGAGTGCCACGGAGTGGGGGACAGAGTCGTTCAGCAGCAGCTCTGCCAGGGTCTGCAGCCTCAGCTCCTCCTGGCCCAGGACAAGTCTGACCTGAGGAGACAGCAGATGTGGGCTGGGGGAGGCACAGTGAACCTGTCACCCCCTCCCCCAACACAGGCACCCCAGCCGAGGGCTTCCTGTCCACGTCTCTTCCTGTCAGCTCACAAAAGCTCACCAGCATGAACTTGGCTAGGACTTGCTGGCCTGGGGACCCTGATGTGAGCCAAGTGTAGTCCTTGCCCACAAGGGACCGGCACAGAGCGGGATCCCTCCTCAGCTTCCACAGGGATGGTTGGAAAGCACAGGGAATGTTTCAGTTAAAAATTCATTATAAACGACACATTGCCATTAATCCCTCAAGATCTTGTCCCTTGCTGTGAGCACACTCATCCCATCATCCTTGCCACTTTCTGAAGAGCTCTGCACGTTGGATGGCATTCAGCACGGCTGTCATTGCATCCCAGCTCACACCTCACAAAGACACTCAGGAAGGAGGACTCCAGAGCTGCTTCAGGAGGTGGCAAGGATGATGGGATGAGTGCTGTTTTTTTTCTTGGGAAGGGGGATGAGTGTGTTTGAAACGGTGGGGATTCTGAGGAGCTTTCATGGCAATGTGTTTCACTGCAAAAAATGCAGACATTTGCCATATATTTTGAGCACATTCGGGTATGTGGCTCAATGGTAAGCACTTGCCTAGCATAGTTGAGGCCCTGGGTTCAAGTCCAATATGAAACAATTAACTTGTACATTAAACCACCCTAGAATTAAGGAAATTCTTCCTCTGGAATGCTGGGTTCCTGGGATGCTGGGTTCTCCGATGGGCTCCTGAGGAGGAAGAATTCCGTGGGGCTAGGAAAGACCCTGGGGCTCACTGCTCAGAGATGGGGCCATCAGATGCTTTGAGTTTTAGAGCTTAGCACAGAGCTTTCGAGCTGGGTCAACTCAGGGGTGAGTATTTGCCTGGCACAGGGGCTTCCAGGCTCAAAAGCAAAACAGAGACAAGCACCCCGTAAAAGGGGTGATGGCAGAGCCAGGGAGCTGGGAGTAGAGGGCAAGTGACTGGCTCTGTACAGTGATCCTGGCAGCGGGGTGGGGGCGGGCCTCAGTGCCAAGCTGCACCAGGCCTGTACACAACAGTGACACCTTGTGGCAGTGGGAACCAACTGCAGCAGTGGACTGACTAGGCCACAGCCCTGTTCCGCTGGGCGTGGAAGCAGGTGGCTCCTTCAAAGGGACACAATGCTAGGGGGATGCCCAGGAGCCCAGGAGAGGGGACGTAGGCCAGTGAGCATCGCTGAGGAAGGGAAGTTCACACAGAGACACTGAGGATGGGCAGGGGCGCAAAGGCCTGTGACAAGGGACTGCAGATGGCTAGGGCCAGGGAGCTGTTCAGGACCCTTGGAGCACAGAGTCCTGGCCCAGGACTGGGGTGATAAACACGGCTAATCTGTCACATTTCCTGGGCCTGCTGCCTTCCCATAGTGGAGAACATGAGACCCCAAGGTGACCACTAGAAGGCAGAGAAGGACCTCTGTCCCCATCCCTGGAGGGTGCTGACCTCTAGGCGTCCTGCACGGAGCTGCAGCAGCAGGTGGTCATCCTCCCCTGCGGCCAGGAAGAGCAGGGCTTCGGGCTGAGCCGTGGAGAACTGCAGCTGCAGGTCCACGTCGGCCAGGGCTGTGGCCACTGGCACCTCCAGGTGGTTCTCACCAAAGAAGGAGGCTGGGGACAGAGAGCCGTCGTCAAGACTTGGATGTGGGCTGCGGGAGGGGCTCAGGCTCCTAAGCCCCAGGGTCCCCTGGGTGGCACTGCCTGTGGGTACCAGCTGGTCACATCTACAAACTCCAGAGGACACGACCTCAGCTCCGTGCAGCCCAGCCCTGGCTGTGAAGCTACTGGACCCTGACATTTCCATCAGCTCATGTCTCCTTCCTGGAAGTGTCCAGTGGCAGAAACCCTCACCACTTCCACTCCCTGGGTCTCAGAGGTGCCTCTGTCTTAGATCTGTCCCCTCATTGTTCCAAGAGGAAGTCATCCATAGCCTGTCACCAGCTTGCAGCCCCTGGGAATGGAGGTGCAGGGCAACCACCCCCAGGCACACTGTTCCCCATGTAACTCCCACCGCGGGCCCTTCTGTATGGCTTCCCTGGTGGTGGTGCTCGGAGAGGCGGCCCCATCCCTCCCCTCTCTCAGGCCAGCTTCCAGCTGCTAGGGGCAGGGCCAAGTCTGAGTCTGCCAAGGAGCAGGGCCTGGAGGCCAGATGGAGACCTCGTGCAGTGTCAGGCTCAAGGCGGCCCGGACTTCCGCCATTCCCCGCTATTGCTTCCTGCTGCTGGGCAATTACCAGTCCCTGGGGAGCAGGCAGTTCTGGCCCCTTTTCCAGCACAGCCAAGGAGCCAGGGATGAAAACCTTGGAGTTCTTCCTTCCCAGGCCAAGCCTGGGCCTGGGAGGGGCTGGGGGTTGCTGGGCAGCCACAGGGCCTCCCCAGGTTGCAGTACAGGGCTGGGTCAGCCTGGGGTGGGTGGACACTGTTCCTTGGTACAGTTTCTCCTTGTCAGTTGCTTCTTCCATCTGTCAGCTTCCTGAAATCAGCTCCCTGCATCTCTAACACGCTCCCACGGTTCCTGGGTCCACCCTTTTCTCATCGATTAGAACCCAGTGTAACCCCGACTCTGCCTGCAGGTGGCAGGGCCTGGGGCAGACAAAAGGGGACTCATCCCTGGAAGCCCATGAGCTGCTGGCTTTGGTAGGGACTCTCTGGCACTGACCGCATGCGTGCTGGTCTCTGGCCAGCCAAAGCCGCTGACATTCGCCTGAGGAAGTGGCACGTGCCTTCCATGCTCCGGGGGTGATATCCAAGACGCCCCTTTTCCCAGGCTGGGTTGAAAGGCCCCATGGCATCTCCTCCTTTTGGGCCAAGGGTGACCCCATCACCTTTATCTGGGAGCTAAAGGGATCCAAGAAGGATGCAGAACAGCAGGGCAGGTGCAGCTTGTGGCCAGCACACTTGGGCCAGTGGGCGCGGACCAGGGACCTGCAGCTGGTGGGCCTTGTCTGCAAGGTTACTGTTCCTTTCATTTTTTTTTGAGAAAGAGCGGGCTGGCTTCAAACTCTCAGCAATCCTTCTGCCTCAGCCTTCCATACTGCTGGGATTGCAGGTGGCCAAACCACACCTAGCCCACGGTCATTGTTTTTTAGGAGCAGACCACAGCATGCCCACAGAGGAAGCACAGACAGAGAACGGGGCGGGGGGCGCTTCAAGGGCTGAATGGCTCATGGCAGCTGGCGAGAGCTGAGCGGTACCTTTCCAGGGGTTTGGGAGCCAGGGGATATTGCCCACAGTGGGGCTGTTTATACCTGGGAGAGAGGTGGACATGGTACACTGGGGCTCCCTCCATCCCCAGGAAGCCTGTGGCTGACCACTGACCTGCCTGCCCCTGCGAGGAAGGCAGCCCCCCCTTCTCCCATACCCTCAGACCCAAGGTGACGCCCCCTCTCTGCAGCACGGCTGGAGCCAGGCGTTGGGCCAGGCAGGAACTAGAGTCACTGGCTGCTCTAACCACTGAGCAGCCCGCCCCTCCCGAGGGAGAGAGCAGAGGTCTGTTTGGCCTGGGTGGGGAGGGCGGCAGGAAGCTGGGGGCTTTCCAGAGAGCTGGGGTCTGAATGGGCCCATTGAGGGGCCAGGTCCTGCTGCTTCCTGTGGGGCTAGGCGGGCCAGGCGCACACTGGTGGCCTTGTGCTGCTGGAGCAGGCCAGGAACCCCCCCCCCCCGTCCCCACACAGGGCCCTGAGCCCCGCTGGCTGGGGTTTTGGAAACTCTGACAGTGTTGCTCCCCGCCTCTGTTCTCCTTCTGCCCCTCTTACCAACTGGGGTGGACTAGAGTCAAAGGAGCCTGTTTTGGGGGCACTGGTAGCAGGTTGGGGGCTTTGACGGAGAGGGAGGTGCTGGATAAAGTAATGAAGCAGGAGTCAATCCTGGAGGACTTCCTGGAGGAGGCAAAGGTGGCATAGGGGAGAGGAATAGGCAGTCTCTGAGGTGGGCAAGTGAGGGGCCAGCAGGGTTACCCAGGTCTACCTAAAGGTCCACCTGTCACCCCCTAGTGGCTCTGAATGCCTCAAAGTAGAGGGAAAAGCAGCCCAGGGCAAGCCGGTACCAGGGGACAGGGGAGGGGATGGGCTATAGGTGAAGCCTGCTGCCAGCTCTGCAGGATCAGCAAGAGCAGCACTTCATGAGGACTCCAGCTCAGCCCTTCTTCCCTCCTGGAGGGGGTGCCATCTAGGCCTCAGTGATACCATTCTTTGAAATGGGCGTATCACCTGTGCCTTCTCCTCCTGTCCGTGGGAGTCCACCCTGGGTCCCTACAGGGCCAGGGGTGTGCCCTCCTGCAGGTGTACAGAGGGCCGAGGGGAGCGTGGGGCGCCACTGGTGGGGTGCTCCTGAGCCTCAGTCTGGGTGGAACAGGATGCCCCAGTGCCAGGGCCAAGGGGAGAAGGAAAATGCCACGTGTGCGGCGGCCGCCTGGTGCAGGTATGGGGCGTGTCTGGGCTGTGCACATGTGTGTGCGTGTGTGGCTGCCGGGTGTGTTTGGGGTTTGCGTAAGGCCGTGTTTGTGCACGCGCGTGTGGGCCGGGCGCTGTTGGGACAGAGCTGCGATTGTGCCTGGTCCCATCCCGCGCGCCACTGCTTGGCCGGACCGCCTCTGTGAAAGGGGCGTGTGTTCCTGGGGACACCGGCCCAGGTCTGCGGAGGGAGGGGTCTTGGGCTTGCAACCTGCCTCCCACAGAGGGGCCCCACTGTCCAGGCCTAGGGCGGGCAGCTCCGTCCTTCCTCCAGAGACACCTCCCCGGTGATAAGGTCTGGCCTGGGGCCTCACAAGCCACCCTTGGTAGGGCGTGGGGTGCCCCCTGGGACTCCTAGGTGTGTTGGAATGGGGACCTGGTCCCAAGGCCCAGGAGCCCTAATCCTTACCCTGCATCATCAGTAAGCTGCTGGGACCAGGGGTCCCCGTGGGCAGTGCCTCAGCCCCTGGCTCCCCACTGGACACTGTGGATGTCTTTTTTGGTGTGGGCCACTGCAGACTCTGTCCTCCTGGAGCCCTTGGGCCAGCTCCCATCTCTCCCATCTCTGTGCCATCTCTCCTGTCCCTGTCCTCTCCTTCCCCTCCTGCCTGCCCCGAGCACCTCATGCCCCAGCGACCAGTCCCTGGGTCCCCGCTCCTGCCACCTCCCTGGACACCGAGGCAGCTGGCATGTGTCACGGCCGCACTCCTGGGTGTCTCGGCTGCAGGCTTTAGAAGGAAGAAAGTGGGAGGCAGGGCCAGGTGGGACGGCTGTGGGGTGCCCAGGGCCCAGGAGATGATAGCGGGGACAAGGGAGGATCACTCATTCGTTGCCTCCTAACCTCTGCCGTGCAGCGCTTGGGGACGTAAAGGACAGGGAGGCCAGAGAAAGAGCAAAGCTTAAGAGAAGCAGGGGTCCCTGTCCCCAGACCGAACTTGGGGTGCAGAAGAGGCAGGAAGGATAGCGGAGGGGGCAGAGGTAGCAGGAGCAGGGTGCATCCGGCCAGGTGGGGGCTCTGGGGAGCTGGGTTTGGATTCTCCATGCGGCCTTGGTTTGGCACGGGGTGGTGGTGCTGCCTCCAGGCGGGCAGTGGGGTGCGGCCTGGAGTCTCCAGAGCCTGGGGCATGAAGGACTCTCTGTGCCCTGCTGGGAGGTGTGAGACCCCTGGGGCTGAAAGGCAGCTCTGTGCGAGCCCTGAGGTCACCCAGCTCGGGACTCCCAGCCAGGTCCCCTCTCCTGGGCTAGCTGGGACCTTCGGGGAGGTGGGCAGGGGTGGACCTGCCTTTGGGCTCTGTGTGCTGCTCCTGTTCCCAGCTGGACACTGAGGAGACGCAGCCCGTGAGCCCTCAGGCTTCCAGTGTCACTGTGTGTAGTGTGTGGAGGGGAGGCGGGCTCACAGGCTGGACCTGGTACGGAGCAGGACCCAAGGGCACCTTCCTGTCACGTTAGCCACTGCCCTGAATCACTTGGCAAGTACACCAGCCCCTCACAAACCCCTCCCAGGCACCGGAGGTTCAGTGCTCCAGACCAAGCCGGCACTGTCTCCCCAACTCTGTCATTCTGTCAGCACCAAGGGAAAGGCTACGGGGCACAGACTTTGGGTCAGACTAAAGGGATAATGAAGCCTGCCCTACGGTGACACTGTGGTCACCAGAGCGAAGGCCAGCCCTCGCCCTGCCTAGGACCTGCCCTCACACACACAGCCCCAGTGGTCACTGCTTTCTGCCATCCTGTACCTCTGGTTCCAGATGGCATTCCTAAAACAAGGCCATCTCAGTGGCCAGTGACTGCTTGGCCCTTGCTGGTGCTGGCCACCTTGCTATTGCATCTGAGCTTCCGTTGATTGGTTCAGAGTCAGTGCCCACCCCTCTGAGGGCACAAGCCCTTCACCCTAGGCTGGGACAGAGCCAGGTGCTTGAGGGCAGGCAAGCCCTAAGACCCACATCCAAGGTGCTTGACCTTCTGGTGCCTCAAAAGGCCACAGAGCCCAGGATCCCAGAGTGGTGTCCTCAGCTCCGGCCTTGTCCACTGGTCTTCACGTCATGCACCCAAGGGCACACACTAGAGAACACTTCCAAACTGGGGCTCCCTCTGGACGATGAGCCCCACCCCCAGAGAGCATAGGGTGGGCGGGGTGGGAGGTGAGGCCCAGAGGGGCAGGGCCACACCCTGGGCTCCTAGCCACAGTGTTCCAGCCCCAGGTCCTGGGCACAGAGGAAGTGGGAGATCTGAGTCCGCCGGGCTGGAGGCGGAGGGGAGAAGCTGCCTCAATGCAGGCTTTGTGAAGCCCAAGCCGCTGGCCGGGGAAGCAGGGTGGGGCTGTGTGGTGGGGCGGGAGGCCAGGAGGCTTTTCCCTGCCTTATAATTTTCCTCCTTGCCAGGAGACAGGAGTTTCCAGGCCTTTGCCACGCCCCTCCCCTGGCACCCCAGGCCCTAGGGGAGGTGGGAGCGCATCCTAGCACAGGGCTCCGAGCCCCAGCAGGCCCTGTGGCGGCATCTCAGGGGAAAGTGAGGCTCAGGGAAGGCTGTCCCTGTGCTAGGCCTTAGGGAGAGGGGCAGAGCTGAGCGCAACGGCTCCCGAGCTGTGTGCTCTGGGTGTCAGCGAGGGATGTATGCGACACTTCTGTGCCCCGGAAGTGTGTGACATCCAAGGGCAAGGGTGGTGGTGAGGAGGTGTGGGGATGGCCTCCTGCAGGGAGGCCAGGCTTTTCCTTGTGGCTCTGCCTCTGCTGGGGGAGCCGTGAGAGCCAGGCCCGCCCGCTGTGCTTGGAGCCGGAAAGGGCGAGGCCAGGGCGGGTTCTACCCAGGCAGGAAGTGCCCTGCTCACCTCATGGCTACACCAGCCCCTAGGACAGCCCCCCCCCCGCTGGCACACCGAGCACAGCCTAGACAGCACTGGGCCTGCAGCCTGGAGCCCAGCTCTACACAGCAGCCGGTGCCCTGGAAAACACCACCACCTCCTCCCCAGTTCCTTGCCTCACACTCAGGCATTGGGCTTGGGGTGGGAGACCCAGGCAGCGTTCTGCTGACATCCCCCAAAGCGTTCTCTGTCTTTGTCTGTCTCTTTCTCCCCCTCCTCTTCACTCAGGGACGTGCTTTGCTCCCACACCCTGTGGTCTCAGTTTCCCCAGTGATGAAAGGGACCTAAATTTAGAGGCTGATCCTCATCTGGACCCAGGCTGGAAGTGGCTGGAAGTGGCTGATAGAAAAGTGTGGCCTTAGCTGGTGATGGCATGCACACCTGAAATCCTAGCTGCTCAGGAGGCTGAGGCAGGAGGATGGCAAGTTCCATATCAACCCAGGCAGCTTGGTGAGACCCTGTCTCAAAATAAATAAATAAATAGATAAATAGAAAATAAAAAGGATTGGGGATGTAGCTCAGTGGTAGAGCACCCCAGGTCTGGTCCCTTGTGCTACCGTCTCACAAGAAAGGTGGGGACAGGAGGCCACTCTGATCTAAATGGCCACAGACACAGCCAGGTGGAAGCTCTTTTTTGCTGCAGAAATCAAATCCAAGGCCTTGTTCATACTAAGCTCTCCCTCACTGGCAGGAAGTTGTAAAGGACAGGACCCAGGCCTGTGTCCCCTGCTCAGGGCACTTGCCCATCCCAAGGCCAGGGACAATGCTGATAGAGGATACATTAGCAGCTGGGGGGCTGTAAGGGTCCGAGCAGAAGTGATGCCCCCCCGGAGGGGGAGGGCTTCTGCCTCACAAAAGCCACGCCCTCTGCTCCTGAGGGTGCCCTGCCATTGGCTTGGTGTCATCATCTCTTTCCTGGTCCAGACATCCCCTAGCCGTGGGCACTGCCTCTTTGTGGAGGTTCTCACATCTCTGTGTCTAGTGTTGGCCCTTGGACTGGACCCATGGCCAATGCCTCCTGGACCTCAAGACCAGGACCCCGAGAACCCCTGCACCCCTCCCATACAGCAAGCTGCATTCCAGCTGCCCTTCTCCCCACTTGCTCACCACCTGCAAGGGCTGTCCTCCGCCCTGGGTCCTCTCCTCCTCCCTCCCCATGGCCAAGGACACCCCTCTTCTGTCCTTCGGCCTCTGGTCCCCCCAGCTCCCTCTGCCTCGCCTCATCGCCATCCCCAACGCAGGTGCCTGCGTGTCCACTCTCACAGCCTCTGGCCTCCTGATGCCAGGGGCAGCTGCAGTTAACCTCAACTGTCTGCGCCACCGTCTGGCCTGTCCTGGGCACCCTGGTGGCTGCCTATTGTCCTGAACCAGCCCTGAACTCGTGGCCCAGGACAGAAGGCCCCAGGTAACCCTGCTCTGCTTTGCCAGGTTTTAGACGAGGCCCCATCCATCCTAGGGACCTCCCAACACACCTTGGCCTTGCTGAGTGCTCTACTCCCCATCTATTCAGCCCAGGTGCTGACTCTGCAGCTGGGGTGCAAAGACCCCAGCCTAGGCTTGGGGGCTGTGCCACCCCACTTCCTTCAGCTCTCACTAACACTGAGCATCTTTCAGTCGGGGAAGAGCTAGGAGAAGGGAGGGGCCCAGCAGGGTAGACTTGGGAGCTGCTGAGCCCTCAACTGGCCTGGCCCAGGCCTTTTTCCTGGCCCCTCAGCCTCCCAGGACCCCAGTGCCCAGAGGCAGGGGCCGGACACAGTGGCTGGGCAGGGTGGAGACTGGCCCAGCCGGGGAGTGCTTTTCTGGGCTTGTGGTGACGCGTTTGGTGCTTGTTTTTGAAGAAAATAGGCTCTGAACCCCTATTTATAGCCTGAGGCCCTTGTCACAGCCAAGGTTGGTTGTGAGGCTGTGCAGACCCCGCTTCCAGGGCTGGGTGGCCATTCCCAGGCCTGTCCCCATCCCCTCAGAAGTGCCTGCGGGGTCCTGACATGCAGGGACAGGATGTAGCTGGGAGAGGACCTGGGGGAGGGGATGGAAAATTTCTCCCTGACTGGTCCCTGGGGCCCAGAGTCCCGTGTGGGAATGGGTGGAGGTTGGGGCTGTTTTGTCTGCCCAGAAAGGCTGTGAGTGCGGGGGCACCAGCTGTGGAGGGGAACTTCCAGCTGCCATGGACACCGGAGGAAGATGACAGAAACCAAGAGCAGGACCAGAGGCAGGGGAGGCAGAGAGGGAGAGAGAGAGGGAGAGGGCAGAGGCAGAGATGGAGAACTGCGGGAGGAG
>PVJX010000492.1:176539-197834 GCA_004027295.1 Dolichotis patagonum | reverse complement strand
CTAGAAAGGACAGGGCCGGCTGACCTGTGCTCAGCCCTCCTGGCTCCAGGCAGGTGGCAGAGCTCGGTGCAGGTCCAGATGGACAAGGGCAGAGGCCAGCCTCTCTGACCCAGCCTGGAGCGCACTTGGAGCCCTCTGTGACTGCAGTCCCGTGAAATATGGCCAGAGCCTGCCCCTGCCACTGCCGTCCCTAAAGGACTGTTCTGGGCAGGGGCAGACGGGGCAGCACTGGTCTCAGCTTGCTGAGACGCCCAGGCCTGGGAGGCTCACGCATGCTGAGGCCTGGCTAGGTTCACACCTGTTGCGGCCCCCGCGCACCCCTTTCCTTGGCCGTGCCTTTTAGGGGCCATGGTGACAGCAGCTTGGGGTATGTGTCACTGGAGCCAGAGCCACCACAGTGACTCAGACCTTAAAAAAGGAGCAGCCCGGGGGGAGCACTGACTCAATCAGCTCTGGAGGGCTGGGTGGGTCTGGCGGGCACTGGATGGGGTGGTCTGGCTATTTTTGGCTGGGCAGGGCTGGGCCAAGGGTTGGAAGACAGGAGTGGGGGTGGGGAGGGGGGTGAGCCTCGGATCTGTGCCAACTGAGGGAAGTGCCTTCCCAACGGCAGCGGGGAGCTCGGCAGCCTGGCTGCCTCTCGGATGGTCCAGGACCAGCTCGCCCTGCTGTGAGGCCCAGACAAACTATAGAGCCTCCATCTGTTCCTGAAAGCACGCAGGATTTCAGAACTTGGAGAAGGCCAGAGGTGCCCAAGGCCACGGAAGAGGGCCTCTCTCCTGCCCACCCCTGTGCCCACCCAGGAGGGCTCAGCTGCGGTCCAGATGGGTGGCCAGCAGCACACGGGCTGCAGATGTCAGGAGACAGAAATTCGGCCGGGGCAGACACCTGGATTCCATTAACGCACATCCGGGGAGCTGGCCCTGCCCTGCCTCAGGTCCACAGGGAAGCTACTGGCTGGGGGAGAAGGGAAACAGTTCATCCTGGGGCCTTGGTGCT
Source organism: Dolichotis patagonum (assembly GCA_004027295.1). Classification (NCBI taxonomy): domain Eukaryota; kingdom Metazoa; phylum Chordata; class Mammalia; order Rodentia; family Caviidae; genus Dolichotis; species Dolichotis patagonum. The sequence continues at coordinate 196,838 of PVJX010000492.1, read as the reverse complement.
TACCCAGTGTCCTCCTGGCTGTCCCTGCTCACCCCCTTGGTGGTCATTTCTAGCATTCACCTCCCCCGACTTCCTCAACTCTGAGCTCAAATGCAGCTGTGGGCCCCAGGCAGCCGCAACCCCGCAGAGTGGGGCCCTCACTGCCCTGGGTCTCGATTTCTGCTCCTTCTCATGTAGCCACCCTCGCTTATCATGGGTGATGGTAATGGCCCCAGGGAAGCTCTAGCAGCACCTTGACCAAAATTTGGGCGTCCAAGACAGGGCCCTGGCAGGTTGGAGGACAGCAAGAAAGGACAGGCCGTGTAAGACGGGAGAGTGGGTGCTGCCCTTTCTCCCTGCCCACCTGCTCTGGGGACAGGGTCTGAATCCCACTCGGAGTCCAGCCTAAGCTCTCTGACCCCATGCTTGTGGTCACCATGTGTCTGGCGTCCTGCCTGGCTTTCTGGGGAGCTGAAGACGCAGAGTGGGGAGCGGCAGGGGCCTGAGTCAGGCCCAGGGCTGGGAAGGGAGCTTATGCCAGACTCCAAAAACGGTGAGTTGTTCTTTCCCTGGCTGGGCTGAAGCTGCTTCTCTGGCCTTCCTGCAGGAGAGCAGCCTGGCCCAGGGCCTGAGATGCACATAGCCAAGGGCCGGGAAGGGCTGGTGTCGTGGGAATCAGCGTCCCAGGACCCTGATATTTATAGCTGCCTCTTCTGACACAAGGGTGGGCAGGCAGCTCTTAGGTGGGAACGGAAGTTACTCTCCTCTCCCCATCCCCTCTGGTCCCAGGGGAGCAGCCAGGGAGCCTAAGCCCCACCCTGTCTGTGAGGCCTGGCTATATCCCTGAGTTGGGGTTTGAGCAGCCTGGTTGGCTCCGGGACTGGATCCCCACTGGGTGTCAGACTGATCATCGAGGTCATGCCTCGGATGCAGAGGCCAGGCAAATGGGGAGACGGATGCAGGGCCCTTGAGGGAGGCAGAGGCCCTGGTCTCAGAGCCCTCTGTGGTCTGGAGGCTGGAGTGAGCTGTGCACTGGGGGAAGGGAAGGCCAGGGACCCACAGCAGCTGGGACACGGGGAAGGGTGTGGGGATCAAGGTGGACGTGGATGGCCCAGAGCACAGAGGCTGAGACACTGGGTAGAGGAGGCCACACGGCACGGTGAGGGGCTTGTGGACCCTTGTGGGGTGGGAGGCGCCTGGGACCTGGGCCTGGCTGCAGGGAAGCTGGGTCCCAGCTCCCAGTGGTACCCAGGAAGGATTGGGATTCCTTGAAAGCCAAGATATATATATATATATATATATATATATATATATATATATATATATATATATATATCTCCAATACATAGCCAGGGAGCTGCTCTTCATGAACTAGGGGGGTTCAGCTGCCTCTGGCCTCTGGGTGGGTCCAGGTGTGAGCCTTGGGCTGCTGGTGATGTTCCCAGTCCATCCCTGTGCCCAGTAGTATCCTGGAGAATTCTGCCCCTTGGGGCAGCTGGTCCTATGCGCAAGGCATCCGTATCAGGGAACAGGGGTAAGGGGCTAAGAGGCCAGCACCCATGATGCACAGCACACTGTGACTCCGGGTATGCAGCCATCCCTTGGAGTCCCGTTTTTCTCTAAACCGATGTGGGGAGGGGCTGGGTGGGGGTCTTTGCTGAAAGAGCTGGGAGGGAGGCAGCCTCTGTGACATACTGAGAGCAGTTGAGCATGAGCATGGGTGGCAGCCTAGCAAGCAGCCCAGAGCTGGCTGAGTGGCCTTGTGTGGGCAGGTGCTGAGTGGGAGGAAGGAATGGCCAACAGGACAGGCACTGTCCCTGGCCAGGACTCCCTAAGCCACCTCTGGAGTGCAGCAACCCACATCTGGGCCTAATGAGCTGCATCTGCTGCCAGCAGGTGGGGCTTCCTGGAAGGACTTTCCTCTGTGTGTGGGGGCTTTGGAGAGCAGGGGAGAGTGCGCAGGGACACAAGTACAAGGACAGATGTCTCCACAGCTCAAGGAACTGTCTCTTTCTGATCTGGAAAGGCCCACAGGTGCTGGGGATGCAAGAGCACCATGGCCTGTGTCCAGGGAGTGAGCTGAGGGGGGTCCTGCTTCTTTCTGAGCCCATTTCCTCATAGGGAAAGTGGGGACACCTCCTGACTCACAGTGCCACTGGGGGGCTCAGGACAGCAAGCCAGCGCCCACACCGTGGGTGTCTCTGGAGGCAAGTGCTCCTCCCTCACAGGGCAGCACGGTCCTCCTGAGCAGAGCGGTGCTGGCAATGGGGAACCCCAACCCCAGACAGAATCCAGGCACCGCAGTGTCCACACAAGCTCCCACTCCCTCCAGGACAGCTCTCACAAACACAGGGCCAGTGCAACACAGCCAGGGCACCCTCACCCTGCTCCTGCAGAAGGGTGAGGCAGCTGGGGGAGGGGCCGAGGGCAGAGGGGCTGGGGAGGGAGCGGGCTGGAGTCTCAGTCCTTGCTTATTAGTCCTAAGCAGGAGCAGGAGTCCAGCTGGGCCCAGCATCTGACCACTCTGTTCTCACTGCCCACCCCGCCCCAATGCCGCCCTGCCCAGGCTGCCAGGTGGGTGCTTGGAAGGGAAGCAGTAGCCTCTGGGTTCCTGGTCCCAGCCAGGGGCTGTGGTGCTGACCAAAGGCCCGTGTGCAGGTGCCTGTGCATCCATCTCTGTGAGTGCCAGGGATCCTAGCTGCGGGGCTCTTTCCAACCCCACACCCCTCTGGGCAGAACGCCCAGTTTCCAGTGCCCCTAGCTGCCGGCTCTGTTGCTCCCCCTGCCTCAGGCGGGGCCCACCTGGCATGGCCCCCCGGGCTGCGGCAGCACTGAAAGCCTCACTTGTCCTCCAGCCGGGGTGTTAGGAGCAGTCAGTCACCCTTGTCCTAACATAGCTTCTTGAGAGTGCAGGTGGGCTGGGCCATGGTCCGGCTGTTGCCCTGCCGGAGGCCTGGGGCAGCAAGGTGCACACACCAAAGGCTACCAGGGTGTCCCCAAGGATGTCCTCAGTGCCTCTGGCTCCCTGAGCCATTCCCCAGACAGCAGGGTCTGCCCTGGTTCAGCTTCCCGACCTGGTGCCCTGGATCCGGTGAAGACCCCCTTTCAGCTCAGCCCCATCTAGGTGGCCTGGAGCCCCCAGCCAGGCCCCCGATGTGGGTCTCCCCTGGGCCTTGCATGGCCTGCTTTTGAGTCAGCCAGGGAAGACACGTGGAGGCCGCTGTCCCTCAGTGCTCTGTGCTCATTCTGTTTTTTTTTTTACTTTTTAGACAGGAGTTCACTATGCTGCCCAGGTTGGCCTGAAGCTTCTGTGTCACAGAGAGAAAGACGTGATCCTCCTGCCACAGCCTCCCAAACAGCTGGGACTAACTACCAGTGTGCTCCATCCCAGCTTGCATCCACCCTGTCCCTCCCTGTGCTCATTCCTTTTCGGGGGGCCATGCTTTCGGAGCTGGGTACTGCATTTATCATCCACATGGCACAGGAGGCAGGGCTCTTGGGTTCCCTGAGGGACTCAGCACACCCACGCCCTCTTGGGACTCAGTTTCCTGATCTGTACAGCTGGGAGGTTGGCCTGTGTGGTTCCCAAGGTGCCAGCTGTACCGGCCCATGAGCTAGGTGCCAGGAGCTGAGACTGGGGTCTCCCGGGCATCTTGCTCAGGGACCAGGGGACCCGAGGGGCTGGGGACCAAGCCATGCTCAGGGTGGCCCGCGCCTGTAGCTGAGGTGGGGACGGGAGGCTGCGCCAGGCATGAGGACAGAGACGGGCTTGTCTGCCTGGCACATGGGAGAACGCCAGCCCTTTCACCCCTCCCCATTTCCAAATCCTTCTAAGGTCAGGGTTGGCTTCCTGTTCTAAACCTCACAGGCGCCATGCTGAGGTCCTGCCTTAAGACCGTCACGGACGCCCCCCTGCCAGCCCGGCACATCCTGCCATTTAAGGTGCTGGTGCCCCAGCCCAGGGCTCGCCACAGCCCATGCTCGGAATATCTTCCAATCTCAGCACCCTCTGCTTGCCTACGCCCACCCTGCCAAGGCTGAGTGCTGCCCAGGCCTGCACTATCCACCACATCTTGGCCCAAGGTCCACCCTTGCTTCACCCTGGCTGGCTCCTGATTTTCACATCTTTGCATCCACAATCATAAATGTTTGAGTTCTCTCTCTCTCTCTCTCTCTCTCTCTCTCTCTCTCTCTCTCTCTCTGTCTCTTTTTGATACAGGTTCTCACTATGTAGTTCATGCTGGCCTTGAACTTGCTTAGGTAGCCCAAGCCTGCCTTGAACTCATGGCAATCCTCCTGCCTCAGCCTCCCAAGTGCTAGGATTACACGCATGTGCCACCATGCCTTTTTTTTTTTTTTTTTGGTACTGGGAATCGGACTCATGACCTTGTGCTGGCCAGGCAGGCACTGTGTCGCTAAGCCATATCCTCAGCCCTGCTTTTCTGGAATGAGTCTAGACCAGCCTGTGTACCCTCTTTGCCCAGCACAGTGCCCACATGATATGGGTGCCAGGGAAGTGTTTGAGAATGGAGTGCAGGCCTCTCTCTTGGGTGGAGGCTGAGGCCTGGTGAACTCTGACCATCCCTGTCTCCTTGGACACCCTTCCCTATCTCTGGGGTCCACCCCTGACTCAGGCCCTGAGACCCAGCAGCAGGAATGGGGAGCTGGGTACCCAGCCATGACTCATCCCCTCCTGGCCACCCCGTGATGCCCTTGTGCAGAACTGGCTTCCCCCTCTGATGGGAGCAGGGTGTGGCCCAAGCCCCTGTCAGGAAGATTTGGGCCCTTCCTCTCGGGAATGGTCCCAAGGACCAGGCTGAAGCCCTGATTCATGCAGGGCAGGAATTACAGATGGGCCCTGAGGCCACAGATCCCTGACTAGACCATGCCTGCCCCCCTGAAGGAAGAGCCGCTGTAATGCTGGGATTGTTGGCACGGTGACAGAGGGGCCCAGCACCTCTTGGAGGGCAAAGTTTCATTTAGTCTTTGTTGGGGTCAGGCCCCAGGGATGGCGACAGGATGCCGTGGCAGGGGTGCCTCGGCTCTCTGAGGGATGAAGGGCATCTGAGGGGCCCCAGGTCTGCTCCTGTGAGGCTGAAGATTGGGGGGTCTCCTGAGGGAGAGAGGGGAGGGAGCCAGCCAGGCACCCAGGGAGCAGAGGGTGCAGGAGAGGATTCTGGGCACAGGGGCTGCTCAGAGGTGCCGAGGACACTCAGGCAGGGCGAGCTGGTTCCCTGTCCATCCCCACCTAGCAGTGCCCTCCTTCCAGGCTGGCAGCCACTTCTGTTGCTAAGTGCCCTTTCACCCCAAGCCTGCTTGGTAACCACAGCCTGAGGGCACTGGGTGCCAAGGGGTGGTTGCCTGCGACATCTGGAGGGCAGAGCCCCTCCCCAGCGAGCCGACTCTTGAGGCCCCTTCACACAGGTTGGACACCCCCGCCAGATAACAAGTGTCCTGCCTCAGATTCAGAGCTTTCCTAGCTCCCGTCCTGCCCGCCCCAGGGAGGAGCCCAGAGACCCCTTCTGGGGGGTGGGAAGATCTCAGCCTCACTCACCTGCAGATGCGGGTCCAGTCAGCAGCGCCCAAGTGAGCACCAGGGCCCAGGCGGGCACGAGGCGCGGGGGCCGCGGGCAGGGGTGCATCGCCAGGGCGGTGGCGGGACTCGGGGCAGCAGAGAACGCGGACTTGGGACGGCGGCGAGCGCGCTCTGGGCGGGCAAGCGCTCACTGAGCTGGGGCGGGGAGGCGCGGACCCGGCTTGGTGCGGCGGCAGAGGCGGGGGCTCCCCGTCTACCCCCCCCCCCTTTCTTAAAGGGCCGGTGCTGCGCTGCTTCAGGGCCAGGCCCCACACTGGAGACCTGGGACAAGATCCCAGCAGGGTCCAGACTTCTGAGCACCCCGCACCCTGCTGGGACCCCCAGATCCCTCTGGGAGGAGCCCGAGCTTCCCTCCTTTCTGTCCTAGCGGGGACTAGGGAGTGGCTGGGGGCTACTCGCACTCCAAGCCTAGGGAGGAGCCCACATTGCCTCTGAGTCCCCAGGAACCCTATTCTATCTAGTGACCACTGCCACCTGGAGCTTCTCTGCCCCAAGGGTCTCAGTGTCCAGTCCACAAAGAGATATCTGGACTCTCCACGGGCCCCTGAGTCTCTCTGCAAGGTGGGTGGGCCCCCCATGTATGGAGGCGGGGAGTGGCTCCTAAGGGCAGAGGTCCTTACGGACCTGGGGAGGAGAAGGAGAGAGCACAGGGCGGGGATCAGCTCCAGCAGGGGTTCCTCCTGAAGTCTGGCCCTGGATTTAGCTCCTACCTAACTGCTCCAGGCCTTCTCCTGGCACCGGCCCAGAAGTAACTTCTGCTGGTCGAGCAGGACTTGGAGAAAGGGCCATATTATTATCCTGGAGTTTCCAGTGGCTGGAGCTCTGCCTGCCTTTAGCCTGACTCCAGCATCTGTGCTGCCTGGCCTTGGTTTCTTGACAGGGAAGGGATGGACGGACACCCCGGATTGCTCCTCACTTCACTCAGATCTTTCTAACCCTCCTCCCAACTTGCACCCCTTTCCCAGCCACTCCCCCCAGCACGTGCAGTGCTTCACAGTTTGCAATAAACTGAGCCCCATTTTGCTGATAAAGAAACTGAGGCAGAGAGCAAGGAACAGGCCAACACACCCAGCTGCTAAGGGGCAGAGTAGGGTCCTGACCGGAAGCTAGGGCTCCTGCAGCCACCACAGTGCATGTTGCTGCCAGTCCCCGGGGTGATTATGAGTTCTGGCCTCAGATCCAGACAGACTTGAGTTCAACTCCCAGCCCACCCCCCCCCAGGCTTTCTGATCTTGAACAAGTCCCTTTGCCTCCTGTGGCTCAGTTTCCTCATTTGTAAATCTGGGTTTATGAAAATAAAATGCGCTAAGGTACTTCAAGTGCCTGGCACCATAGGTGCTCAGGACATGTCTGTCCTTTCTCCTGCACACTCTTGTGTTTTCACTTATTTACCTATTATATTTTATTTATTATAGAATGCTTCACAGATTTGCAGGTCTTACTTGGGTAGGCTCATGCTAATATCCACTGTATCTTTCCAAGTTTAGTATAGGCACTTTTTTTTTTTGGTACTGGGGATTCAACTCTTTACTGCACACTTGCAAGGCAGGTGCTGAGCTAAATCCCCGGTGACACTGTTTTTTTAAAAACAGTCTTGCTGTATAGTCCAGGCCACCTCGGAACTCACACTCCTCCTGTCTCAGCCTCCCCACTGCTGTTGCATAGTTTAAATACAACTTACACACATCTCCTCTGTTGATGGGAGCCCCACACCTCTGCAGAGGCAGCTGCGTATAGTAGATGCTCAATAAATGCCTGCTGGGACCAACTTGCCCTTCTGTGGGGATTCTGACAAACCTATGAGCTCTCATCTGGGTCCCCTTGGAGACCTGGGGCTGGCGCTGTGCCGTGTTGGCCTAGGTGGCAATGAAGCCATTAATTCCATCGCTTGTCCCTCGTCTTCCTTCCCTGAGTCAGTGAGACACCTGGTCCTCATTAGGGGCTAATTGCAGCCAAGTGTGTTGTGGGAAGAGGGGTGGTGGTTGGAGCCTTCATTTGGAGGGAAAAAGATTTTATTTTCAGGGACCAAGAGGAGAGGGGCTTTTGTTTCTTTGTGGAGCACAAGCTTAGATGGAGATGTTCCCCTACCTGCCTGTGCCCTCCGTCTTTCCTGTCCTGGCTTCTCTGTCATCCCTGATCCCCACCCAAGAGTCAGCTCCCACTGCTCTGTCTGTCTGTCTTCGGAGCCTCCAGACAGGAGCAACCACCCACAGCTGGGATTCAAGTTGTTGGCATCAAATTTGAAGCGGGATCTGCTCAGAGCCTCCCTGCCTTGTTGGCGGCCAGGCAGAGCAGCGCAGGCCCAGGAAAATGGTGTAACCTGTGCTGCAGCTGGTTGGTTGCCGGGCCTTGCTTGCACCCCAGGGAGTGGGGGGGGGCAGGGAGGACAGAGCCCTAGGGTACGGATGAGAAAACTGAGTCTCTTGCTGCAAAAGTGTTGCTGGGGCTCTAGGCTTGGCCTTTGTCCCACCCCCAGCCCATGACTTGAACCCTAGACTGAAGTTGAGCAGTGTTATGCAGGTGGACTGTGGTAAAGCTGAGGCCCTGTGTTGCTTTGGAGCTGGTCCCTGGCTGCCTCCTCTTGTCTGACAGCAAGGCCACTGGAGAGGGCAGGCTTTCAGCTCTGTGGTCCCCTCCCCACCCTCCTGGGCAGCAGAGCTGCCCTGGGCTTTTCTGGCAGCTTCAGGCCTGGCTCCTGGCTCCCTTCTGCCTCCAGCCTATCCTCTGTCTTGCCTAGGCTTGGGTCAGCCAGGCATGCTGGTCCTGCTGATGGCCCTTCCCCATGCCCCCGCCAGATCTCTACTTCCTCCAGGAAGCCGTTCCAGCCCTTCTTTTATTCACCGGCCATGGTACTAAGCTCTGAAGTTTTCCTAATCTCTGGGGCTTGCCTAGCTGGGTCAGGGTGTGTGGAAGCCTCCCCTGCAGCCCTGACTGCCCTCTTCCCAGTAGACCCTAGGATAGGACACACGGAGTGGTGGAAGCATGAAGAATGCTTCTGTGCACAAGTGAAGGAGGATTTAGAATTCTCTGAAGCTACTAGGACCTGGGTATGTGCTGCCTCAGTTTCTCCAAGATAGCAAAGAGCCCAGCAACACCTGCTCCCTTGCCATCGTTCAGCCGGGCACACTGCTCAGGCGTCTCTGGTCATGCTCACCCCCAGAGCTTCTTGAATAAGTGTCCCCACTCTGTGGTGCTTGTCTGTGCCCTCAGCTGTGGTGTTAGGCACTGTGACTGCCGGCCCCACCCGAGGAGCTTGTGCCAAAGCCAGCCTGCTAGTAATGGCGTGTATTTGTGCCCTAGATGGGGCGCTGCTGGAGAGGGGCAGGTTCCAGCTGCTCGGGCCCTGTCCTCCGGGAGTTGGTCTCCAGCCATGGAGGACCAGAACCAAGTCTGCTTTGCCCTGACAGCAAAGCAGACTTTGCTGAGATGCTGGCTCCTGGCTCTGCAGTCTCGTGCCCAGGAGCTGCCTAGTCGGGGGCCCAGGGCGGACTTGGAGCAGGGGCTCTGCTAGGAGCCGTTTTGCTCCTGCCTCTGTCTGAGGCAGTGGCCTCCTCCACATCCAGCAGCCAGGCTCCTGTGGAGTGCGCAGGAGCAGCGAGTCCCAGCAGTTACACAGTTCAGGAGCTGTGAAGTTCTCTCTGCCACTTTCCGGAGCAGAAGCTGGAGTAGCCCCCGAGGCAAGGGACAGGTCTGAGCCATGCCCAAGCCACACTGGGGAGGTGGGGTTGGAGTGTGGGGCTGGGGGACCCTCTGGGAGCCTCCTCTCCAGGATCAGCGCTCCCTACCATACCATATTTACAAAGGCTTGTGGCTGGCTTCAGGGGCTCTGAGCAGCTGGCCACAGCTGACATCCCTGGGGTTGTGCTATTTCTAAACATTAGTTCATGCAGTTAACCCTTGCAGCACCGCCAGCAGAGATGGACGTGGGAGGACCCGGGCAGGTGCTGTCTGGGTGAAACTTGTATGGGGCAGAGGATTTGGGGCTGGGGTGTGGCTTCCCAAAGAAGGCTGGGAAGCTGCAGGGGATGGGACTGGTGCTCACAGTGGGTGGGGAAGACTGGGCCTGAGCTGGCAGCGGGCAGGGCAGTGGAAAGAATGTGAGCTCGGAAGCCAGACATGGTCTTGCCAAGCCATTTCTGAGTGGCCCCGGGCGGCACATCACCTATCTGCACCTTTCTCCTGTCCATGAAGTGTGGGGCAGCCAGGGTGTGTAGAGCAGAGGGTGCTAGAAAGTGACGGGCGGGGCCGGGTGGTTAGAATGATGATAGTAGTTCTCAGGAGTCCGGGAAGAGAAGCAAGGCAAATGGCCAAGGGACACCTGGACATGTGAGACTGGACAGGGTGCTTAGCACCCCACACAGTGATCCCCACTACATAGGAGGCTAGGGCAAGAGAATGGCAGGTTTGAGGCCAGTCTGGGCAACTTAGGCCCTGGCTGTTATGGTTTATATCCAGATGCCCCCCCAAAGCCTTGTGGGCTCATGGTTGAGGTCTTTGGAAGGTGATTGGATTATGGAGTGATAGCTGACTTGCTGTAGGAGGCGGGGCCTGATGGGGAGAGGGCGGGTCATGGGAGCATGGTCTGAAAGATTTTTCTGCTCCCTGGCTACCTCTTGTCTCTCTGCTTCCTGTCCACTGTGTGGTAAGCAGCTGTCCTCCACCAGGCTCCTGTGCCATGCTGTCCTGTCTTGGAGCCAGCGAACAAGGCTTTTGGCTTTTTTTTTTTTTTTTTTTTGTGGTACTAAGGATTGCACTCAGGGACTCAGGGTCTTATGCACACACTATGGACCAGAACAGGAGCCCAAATAATCCTCCCCTTCCTTAAATTGTGTTTGTTGGATATTGTGTTCCAGCAATGAGGAGAGGGACAAAGACATTGTTTCAGAGCACACACACACACACACACACACAAAGAAAAACCTGAAAAAGGGGTGGACTGTAGCTCAGTGGCAGGGAACTCTGAGTCTTGTCCCCAGCACCCTAGACTGCAGCCCTCCTGGCCGCATCACCAATTGCCCTTGCACAGTGAAAACCAATGGCAGCCAGGCTCCAGGGCACCTTCAGAGACCCCACCTGTTGCTTTCCCTGCCCTTGTGTGTGAGTAGAGTTGGGCAGTGTGGCTTCCAGGTCACAGAGGAGGCCTGACTTCTGCTCTGTTCCCTTTAGATGGCTCATTTGAGGACAGCAAGCAGCCTGTGGGGACCTATGTGGGGTGAGCTAAGGCCTCTGGCCAGTGCCCTTCATGGTGTTAAGCCTTCTTTGGTGTGGACATGCAAGCCTCTATCATCTTCAGATGACCGTGGCCCTCCTGACACTAGGAACAAGAACCCCAGCAAAATCCTTTCCAAAGCACTGGGTGGCAGGAGGATAGTGTTTTTTTAAATTGTTAGTGTTTGAGGGCAGTTTGTTACACACCACGTGATGACTGATATAAATGTGCATGCTTGTCAGTGGCAGTCCCCTGAGCCCGACATGGTTGTGCCTGGGACTCAGGAGGCAGGGCTGTCCTCCTGCGTTGGGGTGCTATTTCCTGGCTGGTCAGTTGTGCAGCTCATCCATTCACCTATGAGTATTTTCTAAGCATAGACCTGGAACCAGGCACTGCGCTAGGGGCTGAGACACAGGGGAGCCACACACAGGAGCCTCAAGTGACTTGGGGCCTGCTTGGATGTGAGGAGTAAGAATGAGGGAGGGTCCAGGAGAAGCCTGGGCTTCTGGCTTGGGCACTTGGATGGCTGGTGGTATTGGGCACTGAGACCAACAGGATGGGGGACCTCAAGACAGTCTTTGGGTACACTGATTTGAGGTGCTCAGGGGAAATGTGGTGACCCTGGACAGGCATCACACCCTGAGGTTAGTGTGCCTGAGAAAGTCTGATCCAGAGAAATACATATTCAGGGATTGTTGGGGTAACAGTGCTGGAATTGCAAGAGGAGGTGGACAGCCCAGAGAGAGGACTGTGGTACAAAGTGAGGCAAAGACCAAGACTGAGCCCAGAGATGCCGACATATTTTTTTTTAACTGAAAAAATTTCTTTCTGGTGGTACTGAGAGTGGAACTCAAATAGCTCTGAGCTACATTGCCAATCTTTTTTTTTTCTTATTATTCTGAGACAAGACCATATCAAGTTAGGTTCAAAAATGTACTCCTCCTGCCTCAGCCTCCTGAGTACCCAGGATTAAGATGTATGCCACCACACTGTGCTTTTTTGTTGTTGTACTGGGGATCAAACTCATGACCTCATGCTTGCCAGGCAAGTGCTTGTGCTGCTGAGCTAAATCCCAGGCCCATACTTTGCTCTTTTGAATTTTTTATTGTCATAGTTTTAGACTTACATAAAAGTGGCCAAAATACTACAAGTATTTCCCATGTAATTTTCACCCGCATTTATTTATTTATTTCTTCTTTTTTTTTTATTTCTTGGATGTTAGTGTTTTATCCCATTTAAAAATGCTTTTCTATGTATATACATTTTTCTTTTCTGAACCATTTGAGAGTGAGTTGCAGAAATAATCTTCCTTTCTCTCCAGGCAGTTCTAGGAACAAGGACAAATCTTCCACGTGAATGCAGTTATCACCATTAGGCAGGCGCTGTGCTGCTGAGCTACATCCCCGAGTTATCACCATTAGGAAATTAACATGGGAACCAACTTGGATGTAAGCTGCAGGTGTTTGGGTCTGGTTTTGCCCATTGTCCCAGCGACGTCCTTTGTAGCAAGAGAAAGTGTGGCTTCCCGATCCCCCTTGGTTGTCGGCTGTTGAGTATCTGTCATTGAGGCACAGGACTTCAGTCATCTGTCTTTTATGACAAGGACAGGACAGTTATTCTGTAGAGCGAATCTTGATCTGTGCTTTTCTGGCTTCCTTAGCATTGTTCAGATTCTGTGTCCCCAGCAGGGATACCCCAGAACAGACGTGTGTTCTCCCAGAAGCACCCGGCGTCTACTGAGCCCTCATCAGGGACTGGGATGTCCCTGGCGCCCCTTGGTGATGGGATGCCCATCCTCCCTGTGTGTGGAGTTGGTTTTCTTGTTTTGTTTTGTTTTGTTTTGTTTTTTTGAAGCAGGGTCTCACTATGTAGCCCAGACTGGCCTCAAACTCATGTCGATCCTCCTGCCTCAGCCTCCCAAGAGCTGGGATGACAGGCATGCACCACCATGCCTGGCTGGTTTCTCTCCATGATGAATCCTCGCCAGTGCTGAATGGCTGTGTGGAGGCAGAGGAGCCAGCAGGGAGTCTGTGAAAGGGTGGTGGGGCCAGGGCAGGGACTCCAGAGCAGACTGTGGGACAGGGATGGGAGCTGGGTGAGGACACAGTGCTCACTCATTCTGGTCCAGCATGGCCCGGAGCCCAATCCGGAAGAGGAGGAAGTGTGTCACAGGGAGTGGCTGCCACACGCAGGTGGGGGCCTCTGGTCAAACTGAGGCTGGGTGGGGCTGTGGGCCCAAAGCCTCTGTGGTGAGTCAGTGTGCAGGTAGGGGTGCGGAGACCATGCAAGTGTCCCCTGGGGAAGTTGGTCCAGGTGGAGGAGACACATGTGGCCAGGAAAGGTTTTTCTCTATTTCACTTTTCCTTTTTTGGACTCAGTGCCTCTGTGCTGAGATAATCTCTAAACTGTTTTCGGTTTTTCACACAAGCTCTCACTGAGTCACTAACCTGGCCAGACGGGGCTGGAATGTGTGATCCTCCTGCCTCAGCTTCCCAGGATGCTGGGATTACAGGTGTGTGCCACACCTGGTTAGGGGAGATTTTAGTAGACTGGGGGGGGGGGGCTTGGCTATCACAGTGTGGCTGGAAGGAGCAAACAGGAGCAGGCATCCTGGGGCAGGAGACTGGTGGGGCCCCAGTAGAAACTGGATGCAGGGACAGCAGATGGGCAGGTCCGGCATGCTGGGGAGAGTCCCCATCTGATGGCCTCAGTTTCTCTGCTAGGAACAAGAGATCGGGGGCTCGAGGAGGGCAGAGAAGGAGCAGTGCTAGTGATCACTTGTGGGGATGGGGTGGGCAAGCTGGCCAGAGGAGAGGGCCGGGGTCAGTGTGGTGCTGGCAGGCAGCAGCGCCGGGGACAAGCAGGAGGGCAAGGCACCGTGGGTCTCCATGATGGTGGGCTCAGGCACGCGTCAGCGAGGGCTGGGCAGGAGGTCCAGAGGACCCAGGCTTATTATGGGGATGGCGGGGCTGAAAGGAAGTGGCTGCAAGGAAACCTGGAGATGGAGGTCAAGGCATGATGGGAGGTGGCCCCTTGCACCCCTCCTATCTCAGGTGGCCTCCGGGGCAAGTTGGCCTGTGTTGGGGGTGAAGAGAAGGGGTGCTGGGGAGGAGGGGTGCTGCGGGGCTGTGTGAGGTGGGGGAGATGCATGTAGCACCCTGAGCCTGAAGGACTTGGGGTCCCGGTCCCAGCCCTGTGGCTCAGTGTGCACAGGACAGAGGCAGGAAGCTGTGCCACCCCTGTGGGGCCCTGCTGCCCGGGTTCCCAGACTGTGTGAGCTCAGAGGAGAGTTGGCTCCCTGAGGCTGGGCTGTGGTCCCCAGAGGCACCCCACTTCGTAACCTGTTCCACTCAGCTCCTGAGGCACCAGGTCACTTTGGAGGAGTCCTGATGCTTGTGAACTTTGGCTGGCCTCAGTTTCCTTTTCTGTGCACTGGTGGGAACGACCCCTTAGTGCCAGGATCCTGGTTCCTGGAACAGAGACCTCCTGCCCAATTTAGATCACATCCCAGTCTGAGTCGCACATGTGAGTGACAGGCCTGGTTCAGACTTTCACGTTTTCGGGATGGGGAAGAGGTCCCCCATTTCCTTAGCCCAGGGACCTCAGTCATGTAGGGGCTATAAGGGAAGTGGCTGCGGGGGCGCAGGGTTACCCCTCCATCCTCTATGTTTGCCAAGTATTCTTCAAACTAGAGCTGGATCTTGGAGATAAGGTAGTGTCCTTGGGAAAGGAACTGTCAGACACTCATACTATAGTGAGAAATAGTTGGCTTAATCTTTTGCAAAGAAAAACAATTTTTATTTTTCTCCCTCAGTTCTAGGGGTTGAACCCAGGGCCTCAGATGCCAGACAAGTGCTATCCCCTGGAACCATATCCTCAGCCTGAAAAACAGGCTTGTACAGAAGGGAAGACTCATCCAAACCTGAGTAGACAGGTGGCAGGGGCAAGGGCAGGGACCTGCCAGCCACCCTTCTTTTCCATTCTGGTCCACAGCCCGGGACACCCACTGGGGGCTAGGAGGAATGCAGGTGTCCTGGGTGCCCCTGGCTATTTAGCCTGTTTGGGGACCAGGGTTCCACAACTGGGCTCCAAGCATAGGATTCCACGCCACGGCCCGGCGCCACGGCAACTGGAGAAATAAACACTCAGCCTTCTGTGTCCAAGTTCTGCCGTGACGTCACCAGCTCCCGCTGCTGAGGAGTTCGAGGAGGACGCCTTCCTGCCCAGCGCCCTCCTGTCCCTGGCAGGGGTGCCCAGCTTCAGCCATGAGGCTGCCCAAGGGGGCTAGCAACTCTGTGTTCTATGCCCAGCACCCAGACAAGAAGGAGCAGCTGCCCTCGAGGCAGGAGGTGAAGCAGACCCCGGTCATCATGGCCCTGCTCAGAGGTGAGAGCCGCCCTGTCCTTCCTGGGCTTGACCTGCTGAGGTGGGGCCCCCACTGTGAACCCCCCAGGATGCCCGCAAAGCCTCAGGGAAGACCTGCTGCTCTATGCTAAACCTGAGGCCAGCAGTACTAACTACTGGGATTTTAATTTTTTGAGACGGGGTTTTGCTACGTAGCCCAGACTGGCCTCAAATGCTCAATGATCCTCCTGCTTCAGCCTCCTGAGTGCTAGGATTACAGGTGTGCACCACCACTCCTGGTGAGATTAATATTTCTGAGCCGCAATATTCTCATCTTTAATGTGGGAAGACTAGGAATATTCCACCTTGCCAGGTGGTCGGGAGCTCCACTGTGTAGTCCATGGCAGAGGCCCAGCGTGGTACTTGGTGCAGAGTCACCTGCCTGGGAAGTGGCAGCTCCCCTCGGTGACTGCCTTCCCCAAGGCAGCAGCTTGATGGATCCCACTTTGGGGCACTTGGTGATGGCAGCAGGAAATGCCAAGACCCTGACCTTCTCAGGGTGCCCTGGGACTGGGCTTCCTGCCTCTGACCAGGGCCCTGTCTGTCTTTCCAGGTCCGGGGCCCGCCAGGTACCTGCGGCCATCATGCACGGGCTACGTGGCCCATGACAGCTCCCTGATCCGGGCGCCGGCGTTCACCCTACACAAGAAGCACTCAGAGAAGCGTGAGGGGGCGTCCCTGGCGTGCCATGAGGAGGGGTGACAGTTGGGGCTGGGGACAGCAGAGACCTGGAGCCATCTTTTGTGGCCACAGACATGGGAGCCGGAGCCTGCCCTGAGAGGGACAGAAGGAGGCTTTCCCAGCGCCCACCCCCCAAGGCAGATGTCTCCAGGGGACCAGGAAGGGATGCTGGCACCTGGCTGGCAGAGTGGGGCCCTTCGGCACTGGACGCCTCATGCTGCCTGGGGGGCAGCAGGGACATGGTGGGTGCGGCAGCTCCAGGGCAGAGGTCACCACACACCTGAGTCTGCAGTAGGAGACGCTGGGCTTGGAGTCAGGGTGCCTGGTGGGCCCCTCCTGGGGAGAGGGAAGGAACTCCCTGGCCTGGCCTTGGCCTTTTTCGGAACTAACAACAGCCATGTGGCTGTCATTACCATCAGCTCTGGTCTCTGACCAGCTCTGCACTGTTCACTGCAGCTGTTATTCCATCTGTTCCCCTGGCCAATTCTTCAAAGTGGTGGTCATGCCATAAAAGTCCCATTTCACAGATGAGCAAGTTAAGGACCCAGCACCCTAGGGGTGCAGGAATCTGAAGAGAGCCCTCGTTCTTGTTGGGAGGGGACAGTCTTGCCTGGAGTAGGCCAGGCTCCTGACGGCCTCTCCATGACCACCCTGCAGGGATCACAGACATTTGTAGCCCTGGACCCTGCTACTGCTTGGATTCCAAAATAACCCGCTTTGGAATTTCCAGCTGCCCACAGGTGCCCATGGATGGCCGTGTCACCAGCCTGCGTAAGTGGGGTCAGGCAGAGGGGGGTGGGGAGCTTGGGGCTGGGGGACCCTAGCAGGGGCAAAGAGGAGGGTAGGTCTGTGGGTGACAGCATCTGCCTGCAGTGTCACATCAGCATCACACTGCCACCTCACTTTGTGTCACCGTGTGTCACGAGGACCCATTACAGGCTCATGGCCGGCTGCAGCACTGTCACGATGGGCATCCTTACCTGTACTGCTCTGAGTCCAGGGCACCACAGTGAAAGCCGATGCTGATGCTACAGTGACCCTGGTGGATTTTATGTCATGACAAGTGTGTCACTATCCCGCTGACCTTGTACTGTTCCCTCCCTCCCCTCACCCTGTTTCCTTCCCTGCTCCCGAGGTGCCCAGCCAAGACCCAGGCTCTGACCCCAGGCCCACGAGCTGGAGTCCAGGGACAGAGCCTCTTCCCTCCTCCTGTCCCCCACAGGCCTGAGCCCCACACTGGCCCCCTGCCACTATAATCTGGAGAAGACCCATCCCCCTGATGAGCGCAGGGCTCCCCAGTACTCCTTTGGCTATCGGTGCCCAGTTCGAGTGATGGACCCCAACCCGGCCCCCAACTGCTACCAGCTGCGCCTCTCACTGGGGCCCAACACCGCTGTCCACCGGGCCGCCCCTTGCTTCAGTCTGGCTCCTGCAGTTAAGAACTGGTTCTATCGGGAGAATGTGGCTGGGGGTCCTGGGCCAGCTGCACACGCACGGCCAGAGCCCTCTGTGTACCAGAACCGCAGCCCGGCATACAGCATGGCACGGCGCCACGCCTACCCACTGGACCACACACTACGGCCTGGGTCTGGCTCCCACGACGTGCAGCAGGTCACCCTGCATAAGCCCCGCGTGCCTGCCTTCACCATGGGCATCAGGCACTCGGCCCACCTGTGCCCCCTGGTGGTGGACATCCGAGACTGAGCCCACGGCTCACCCTCCCTGCCCTGCAGATGTTATTATTCTATTCCGGCAGACCTGGTGCCTGCATTAGATAAATATTTTGTGTGTTCATTCCTGCCTTCTGCAGATGTGTTGCTGCTTCCCGGGGACCCTACTCAGGGGATGGCTGCGGTCCCAGGTGGCTGTGTGCTGGTCTTGTCTACGGGTTCCTGCCTGACCCAAAGGGGCCAGGCCCTGGGCAGTGCGTGGAGAGCTGAGGTCCTCCTAACTCTGCCCCATCACGCTGTGTGGGCTTTCTGGCTGCTTTTGTTCTCTGGGCTTTTGGGCAGGGGAGTTGGTGGGAAGAAGCCAGGTTCCCTCAGTTAGACTGTGTGTTTCTACTCCTGGCCAGTGGCCCATGCCCCAGGGAGGAGCAGGCAGTGGGGAGCAGGTAGTCAGGGGAGCATCACTCTGGTTGGGGGACCAAGGGACAAGCAGCGACTGCATGGAGGAGGGCTAAAGGGGAAGTGAAAGTGTGCAGAGGGGACCAGAGGTAGGGAGTCAGAGTGGCTGGGCCTGGGGTGCGGGAGGCAGCGCTGATCCCCAGACAATGTGTGGGTGGCTTGCAGGCCACGTGCCGAGGCCTGGCCAGGTGACTGGGCTGGCAGCGAGTTCCAGGCGGGAGAGATGCCTGTGGGGGGGCATTCCCTCCGGGCTTTGGGCAGCCTTGCAGGCAGTTAGGAGGGGCTGAGGGCCACAGGGTACCATGGTCCCTAACTGTGGAAGCTCAGCTGGCAGAAGAGCAGCTGGCCAGGAGGGGGCAGTGCCAGTCTGGCTGTGTGGCTGCTATGGGTAGGCAGTGCCAGCTCGCATGTCCCGTGGGGGCTGGGCACTGGCATTCATTGTTTGCCCTCCTGTAATGCCCACTGCTGCAGTCCTCAATCAGGACCACCCTGGGACCAGCCCCCTCCAGCTCATCCCATTGCACTAAGGGGGAGATGGACCAGGGAGCGGCGGGGAGACCCCAGTCCGAGTGGCACAAGGCAGGGCTGGGTCCTTCTGTAGCCACTGTCCCAGGAGGCTGGGAGAAAAAGCCACCTTAGGGCCAGTGAGGGAACAGAGTGGCTCCTCCTGGGACACTCAAGCCATGCTCAGGTTCTCATTGAAAGCGAAGATTGTGTTGAATAAATAAACCCAAGTTTGGACAGAAAAGTGCAGAAGAGCTTTGGGATATATTTTTTAAAAACCCAGTTTGACATTTAGGAAAGAACCTCCCCACCTCGGCTTGCAGTCCTGCCATCGTGGGCCGCCGTGTCCCCAGGCCCTAGGTTTGTGTCCATCCTTCTCCCCCCAGGCCTCAGCAAGGCCAGCCAGGCTCCAGAAAGAGCAGGCACAAGGGGACCCATCTGTCTCGCAACCGATTAGAAAGATGTCATTTTGCCGACAGTGCCATTTATCATGGCAGCTACAAAAATTAGTGACGCCTGGGCTAGAAGGGTTGGATGGGGGTGGGGCTGGCAGGTGCTGGTAGCTGAGGCACCTGGGTCACCACGGCCATCTCGGAACCCCAGCCCAGGCCAAGGCCCTTGCTGGACACATGGGGAAACTGAGGGCTAGGACCTGGAAAAACTTTGGCCATGTGCTAGGTGCATGGCCTTGCTTTAAGGTCCAGGTTCTCTGTGTGTGAGTGGAACAAGGATCAGTAAGTGACCACAGTCAACACTCATCTGTGACCAGAGTCGGGGTCATTGTACAGACGTATACTTATCTTTCTTAATTGTTGATAGTTTGAGATGGACCTTATCTCCTCACTGCCACCAGCTATGGGTAGGAGTGGACACTTGGCTCCAGGGATGAAATGTCCCTCAGGGCAGGTCATGGTCTCCTGGGAAGACCTGGGAAGGGGGAGGAAGGGTCAGAATGGAGACAATGGAATGAGAGATTGGGGTTGGCCTTTCAATGAAGCAGCAACCCCCACCCCGGGTCAGGTGCACCCTGACCCTGAGGTTGAGCCCCCCCTCTGGTCTTGCAGGAAGCCCTTGAGTGACCCTTCTGGGACCTGAACCTGTGCTTTCAGGTCATTAGGCCCTGGAACTGGCACATGATCACACAGAGTTGACCATTAGTCATTCATTCAACAAACACCACTGGCCTCCAGAGTTCAGGGGATGGCATAGTGGGAGAAGGAGGGTGGGGGCTCAGCACCCTTGTCTCTGGGGACACAAGTGACGTTGGTGGTAAAATTGCAATCACGGGACCCTGTGGGATGCTGGCAGGGGACCACTGTGCGTTGCTGGAACCCAAAGGTCAATCCTGCAAGTTCCCAGGAGCTGAGGGATGGAGGCCCCAGGCCAGGAGCAAGATGGGGACCCTGTGCAGGGACTCATGGACTCCTGTGGCACGTGTGGGAACTGTGGACAAATACACGATTTTCACACGTGCAAGGACACCCCCACCCCGTCCGTGAAGGAGCTGGATCCGATGCCAGCCCTGGCTGGAGAAGCTGCTTTGCCCACCAAGGCAAGCCAAGGCCTCGCTGTCGCTCAGCTATCAGAGGTCCCAGGCTGACCACCCAGGGCCACCAGGGCCACCAGGACCAGGACTGCTCCCACCTCCTGGTCCTCGCTCCTGGAGGATGCAGTGGTGAGGTCACTGTGCATCTCCCGGTTCACTGTGCAGGAGCCCCCCCCCCCCCCCCCGCCACCGTGCTGTCCTAGCCTCCTGCCTCCGCCTGGCTGTCCTCCCGCTGGCCTCTCCCTTCCTCCTCT
>PVJX010000492.1:119760-176439 GCA_004027295.1 Dolichotis patagonum | reverse complement strand
AGGAGCGCATGAACGCGCGCGCGTGTGTACAGACCCTCTCTGTGCTCCTCTCCCGAGCTCTCCTTTCTTCCTGGGCTCTCCTTTCTTCCCCGGAGATGGAGAGCAGCGTTTCCCTTCAGGGGAAGAAGGGAGACACAGAGGAATAAAAAGCAGCGGCTGCCAGTTGTAAACACACTGTGGTGGCAGGTGGGGCCCCCCAGGAGTGGGGCGCGGGGGGGCGGGGCAGAGGAGAAAGGGGCTGGGGCCCAGAGAGCAAAGGGCAGGGAGGGGGAGCTGAGCCGGGTGTTGAGAGGGTCAGGAGGGATCCCCCCGACTCGGAGGGAGTGCCCCTTCTCTTGTGGGTGGGATGCCGGCCAGGATGGAGTCCTGGCTTCCTGTCCAGCACTGCCGGGTGCAGGCACGGAGGGGCTGGGAGGGGCAGAGGCCTGTCCAGCACTGCCGGTCAGGCGCTCAGGACCCCACCTCAGACAGCCTCTGCTATGCACAGGGGCTGCAACAGGGCGCTGGGGCCTAGGCTTTGCGACTTTGTGCAGGTCCTCCTTTCGCTGGGTTCTGGTTCTCACTCGGAAGTGTAGGGCCTCGGAAGACCACGTGTCCTGAAAGGAGACCCGGCCCAGCCTGGTGCCTGCTGCCACCCTGTGATGAAAATGGGTACTGCAGGGTTGGGTCTGGATGACTTGTCGGCGGCTAGACGTCCAGAGGGGAGGGACTCACCCCCATGCATCCAGGGGGAACCTGGGATGGATCAGTGTTGTTTTAGCTATTTATTTTTTAATTTTTGTTTTTCTGAGGTAGCGTCTGCTATGGAGTTCAGGCTGCCCTGAACTTCCTATGTATGTAGCCCAGGCAAAGCAAGCCTCCTGCCTCAGCCTCCAGAGTGCTGGGGCTACAGGCAGGCATGTGCCACCATGTCTGGCTTGATCAGCTTTGAAGGGCCCTGCAGAGGGGTGGGGGCATCAGGTCTGGGAGTGCAGAACTCAGGCTCTGCAGCTTTGTTGTCAGTGTGGGCTGGCTCTGAGGGTGCGGGCCTGGGAGGGCACAGGGCTGTATCTGGCACAGGGTAGGTGATGAGGACCCTCAGGCCTGGGAGTCTTTCCCTGTGCTGTCTTCCATGGAGGAAAAGTTATTCTTGGCAGGAAACAGCAGCATCAATCAGCGGCAATGGGGGGCTGACAGGCGGCCCCTCCCTGCGGCCGGGCTGGAGGCGGACTCATAAATCCCACTCCAGGCCGGGCTGTAAATCCCTGTGATTCACACCAGGCTCTGGGAGGACGGAAACACAGAAGGCTTGGGGACAGACTGTCCTCTTCCAGGCACCAGGAGGAGATGGGGGTCAGAGAGGAGCTTATTGAGAGGCTGGGGTCCTTCTCTGCCCCTCCCCAGGAGGTGGGGGTACAGAGCTCCCCAGGGAGACCCAGGGCCATCTGGAGCCACCTCTGCCTGAGCCAGGCCACTTCTGCCTTCAGCTGGGCCACTCAGTGCCCAGTGATTCACCCTAGGTCATGTAAGAGGACACTGGATCCTCTGCTATTTTGGGGGGCCTTGCCCCACCTGCCCCACAGCAGCTGCTCCAGCCAATTCTCCTGTTGGTGATTAGGACGGCAAGGTAGAGACAGCACCCATCACTGTGTTTCTCATTCCCAGAGGCCTGGGGCCCTCAGTCCCCTCCCCCACAGGTAGGAAACCTGGGACACATGGTCACAAGCACCTGCCAATGTATGTCAGGACGTTTGTCACACTCGGATGCTCACTCGACTCTTAACAGTTCCCTTCAAATCAGCTTACTCTTAAGTTGTGTGTGTTTTAGTTACGTCTTAAGCAATATTTGTGAAATCAGAGTCTGATGTGAGATGCACACAAACACACAGGCGCACACAGGGACACACGCACGTGTACCAAGGTGTGCAATCAGGATTCTGTTCACATTTCTCCCAGAAAGACACGCCCTAATGACTATGTACATGGCATTTACATTGTATTGGGTATTGTGAACACCTTGTAGAAAGGCTAGTGTTGGACAGTACAGTAAGGACTACTTGCGCGCATTTACACTGTATCAGGCGTGGTAAACAATCTGCAGAGGGTTCAGTGTTGGATGGTACAATGTAATGACTATGTACAGAGCATTTACCCTGTATGGGGTTGTAAACAGTCTGCAGAGGGTTTAGAGTTGGATGATACAATGTAACAGTTACACACAATATTTGCATCTTATCTGGTGTTGCAAATAATCTGCAGAGGGTTTAAAGTGCTTGGGAGATGTGCACAGGTTAGATGCAAATGTTAGGCCATTTTACACAAGGAGGTGGAGCATCTCGGGGCTTTGATATTTTCAGAGGATTCGGAACTGATCCCCAAAGATATGGTGGGACAACTGGACATGAAGTAGATGCATGAAAATAAATACATAGTTAGAATAGCAGATAGCCAGGTATGTTGGCATGCCTGCAATCCCAGCTCCTTAGGAGGCTGAGGCAGGAGAGTCACAAGTTCAGGCCCAGCCTGGGCAATTTAGTGTGTCTCAAAGTACAAAGTATAAATGAGGGCTGGGGTGTATCTCAGTGGTAAAGCGTTTGCCTAGTATATGTGAGGTCCCCATGTACTAACCAAAATTGTCACATGTCATCAGTGATGTGTATGCCTCTCTGTGAGGAGAGTGGCTCTGGTCTGTGCATATTTTATGGACAAGGAAACCAAGGCCCAGGAAAGGACAGGGATTTGCCTGGTCCTTGCCTGCCCGGCTGGTGCTGGTTTTATGGTCACACATTCCTGGTTAGGGAGGCACACTTGGGGGGGGCTTCCTCTCCCTGGGGTTGTTTGTAGCCCAGCACATTGGTGGAAGCTGAGTTCTAACTGCAAGGGGCACATTGGAAGCCGGGCCCTGGGAGCAGCCTGACAATAGGCACACGGCCTCCTGGGTCTCCTGTGGGACCAGGCAGTGCGCCCTGGCTCTGCCTGTGCTTTCCCACGGAGCCCAGGCTCCTGCACCACCCAGGATGGGGGAAGCGGAGCCTGGGCCTCTGCTAGGGGGAGCAGGCATGCGCAGCCTTCCCTGGGGAGCTGCTCACTGCAGAGATCATTAGTGACACTGGCTCCCAGCTGGGAAGGAAGGTGGCCTCATTAGTGAGCACCCGCCTCGCACCACCTCCTCCTACCTGCAGGCTTCTGTGGCCACGCTGCCCCTGGCACCTCGGCCGTCTTGCCTGGGACAGGGGCCAGCAGCAGGGCGCTGGAAGGAGGTACTGCAGGGCAGCCGGGGCATGTAGACGTGGCACAGACATGCGCACTCCTGTGCCCTGCACACTGCATTGCCCCGGGCGCATTGCATGCACACAGACGTGAGTGCAAACCCAGAGACTGCACAGAGCACACACATGCCCGGGCACACTACGTGGGCTCGCAGGTTCCTGTGGTGACCTGCACACACAGAGCAGGCATGTGGAGATCTACCACGCAGGGCAGAGACACATGAAGACCTGTGTTCACATGAAGACGTGTGTACACTTGTCTCCAGGAGTGCATAGGCCACACACGAGTGTACAGAGAGACCTGACCAGGGCACTGAGTGTGATGCTGTGCACAGGGACACCTGTGTGCACTTGTGTGTGCATGCAGAGCCCACCGCCTCCTGCCTTTCTTGGAATCTAACAAGGCCCAAGGGGCAGGGGCTGGTTGAATCCCAGGGGATGTGAGGAGCCCAGAGCTGAGGAGCGGAGGACACATTTAATTAATTCTTGTCATTCCTGGAAGAGAGGGAGAGAGAGGAAGGAGGGAGAGGGAGGGACAGGAAGAGGGGAGGGCCAAGTGAGGGGCAGCTAGGAGTGGGGGGCTGGCAGCAGAGGAGCTGGGAGGCTGAAGCCCAGCCAGCTCCCATTGTACCTTCCAGGGATGCGGGGACAGGTGGCCTAGGAGGCCCAGTCCTCACCCCTGTCCCACCTCAGCCCAAACACAGTGTTGGGGAGGATGGGGGAGTGAAATGGGTGGGGACTCTGGGGGAGAGAAGGGGTGTGGCCGGGAGAGAGGGGGAGGGAGCCCGAGAGACACAGGGTGGAAGCAGGGAGGGAGAGGGGAGACAGGACCAAGACTCAGGGAGCCAGGCAGGCCCAAGACCCCCCGGGGTCTGCAGAGAAGCAGATGGAGCAGCCAGACCCTGCAGTGTGAAGACACAAAGGTCTGGACATCGGGAGGTGAGACGAGGATGCTGTGTGACCCTGACCGGCCACCCAAACTCTCTGAGCCTTGGCTGCTGCTCTGTGAAGTAGGGGTCCTGACCTGGCCCCTGCGGGGGCCCTGAGGGTCCAGGGAAGACTGGCTGGGCCTCTCTCTCCCTCCACTTCTGTCCAGATCACAGGAGATGGGCGGTGGGGGAGCTTGGTGAGGGCCGGAGGACTCAGGTCCCCTGGAAGCCCCCAAATTGGGAATGCAGAGGGAGAGAACGCCTTTGTGGGTCACTCAGTGGAGTGATGGAGCAATTGCCCTGGATAGCGAAGCATAAATACCTATTTCCAGGCACCTGCTGGGTAGGAACATGGGAGGGCGTGTGTGATTTACCAGCCTGCTCCCCGCACAGGCGCTTCCTTAACTGGGTGTCAGGAGCCCTTGCGAGCTGGTTTTATGGCTGCCAGCTGCTCCCTGGCCCTTCTCCTGGAGAGGTGGCTCTTCTGGGAGGGGCGGAGCTGGTGCCCGTTCCCAGGCCTGCCCCACTGTCCCCTGCCTGTCCCAGGCTCCCGGGGAGAACTGGAGGAGGCCCAGGCTGAGGAAAAATGCCACCCTGGGTCTTATGCTGGAAAGTGGCTGCGAGGGGAACTGAGGTCCAGAGAGGAAAAGGGGGGTGCAGCAGTTCTGGGTGCTGGAAGGGCATGGTGACCTCGACTCTCTCTCCAGGCTGTTGAAGGTGTCTTTCTCGAGGGTGGCAAGCATGGTATGGGTGCCTGGATCTCGCAGCCTCCACATCAGGCGATCTTTTCCTTTGGGCTGGGATGCTGGGGCTGCAACTGTGTTTATGGGGCTTCCTTTGCCCAGCCAGACCCCCCACCCAGCAGCCCCACAGGGAGGCGGGCAGACTCACCTGCAGCACTCTCCAGTGTCTCCTTGCTCCTCCTCTCCTCGCCAACTGCCCCAGCCTCTGGCAGGTCCTTTCCCCCCAAAAATTGGGGTGGCGGTGGTGGCTGTGTTCTGGCTGCCTCAGAGGGGCGCTCTGCTGTGCTGCTCTCTGGCTTTGCTCCAGAGAGGTCCTGGTTCTAGTTACCAGCACTTCTACCAGCACTTTGCCAGGGCTGGCAAAGGGCCATGCTTGGCCTCCAGGGCTGGGCATGCGTGTCCTCTATGTGGAGGCCCAGAAAAGACCTGAATCTGGGGTGGGCAATTGTCCCCAAAACAGGAGGTAGCAGGGGACTATGGCCCAGCCCCAGGCATTGGGTGAGCTGGACTCCAGCAATGCCCACTGCTTGTAGGGCTCGAGATACACAGGTGAGGAGACTCTGTCCTGCTTGGGGCACTTAGAGTCCCGTGCAGAGGCAGGGAGCCCACACACTACCACATATGAGGCATAAGATCTTGGGGTGCATGGAGAAAGGGGGTTTAGCTTCAATTGAGGAGGGGGTGCTCCATGACGGGGTGATGCGTGATGAGTGCTGCTGGGCGTGGATGTTAGTACATGGTTGGACCCAGTGTCCCTGGACACATCCTGAGTGGAGTTGTTGGAATAGTAGGACTCCACTCTCAACCAGCCTAACCCAGTGGGTGTGGAGCATGGGGGCTGCCCGTCTCTGAGAGGCCTCTTGTCCAGCAGGGGCTACTGGAGTGTGCTAGGCAGCCAGCAGGGCTGGCGCTGAGCTACTCCGCTTGTGTGGGTGGGGTGGCCAGCTACCTACATCCCTGCCAGGCTCTCAGGCCTGATCAGAGCAGGCTCTGCCCTCTCGAGCCTGATACCAGGGCTAAAATTAAGCCCGAAGCTGAGGGGGCTGTAGGAAGGCCATCATGGGAATGCCCTCCCCGATTCCTCTCAGAAATTGCGCCTAGTGCAGAAAGAGAGGGACACCGGCCTGAAACCTGAGTCAATTCGAGGGTGGCAAAAACTCCAGCGCGCGCCCTCCTGACCTGGCTCCCACGAAGGAACTTTGGGCTCTAGGGGGCAGAAGCAGGAGGGTGCTGCCTCACTCCCAGGCATGTTTTGGTGCATTCTCAGATGTCCACGTAAGGGGTGACAGGTCTGGGGCCCTGGGACCCACAGAAGGGCTGCACTCCTGATTCATTTGTCCACCTCCTGATTCTTGCCTCCCTTGGTTGTCATGGGACCCACAGGTGGCTGAAGTCTGTTAGCCTGAGCTCCGGAAGGAGATGTGCCAGGGATCAGGGGCACACAGGGGATGGACTTGAGCCTGGGCCCCGAATGCCTACCTCTCCCGAGGGTCGGAGCCTCCCCAGGTTCTGCCTCGTTATACACCTGGCCTCTCCTTTACCTCCTTCCTCCTCTCTCACCCAGCTTCTCACACCCCACAGCCTCAGAGCCACCAAGTCCTGACCCCTCATTCCACTGCTGCAGTCATCCCCGAGGTCCATCCCCTGTGCACCAGCTCCTGCCTCTCATCTGACCAAAGTGATTATCTTCTTGCTGGTCTCTGTCCTTCAGTCTGCTCACTGCACTGTCATCTCCAACCCTCAGCCCACCATATTCCTCTGGCTGTAGTGCCATGAAGCGGCCACACTGCCCTAGGGACAAAGCCCTGCCCCTGCCCAGTGTGGCCAGGCCAGTTCTTCCTTGGGCCTCTTCCCTGGGCTGTCTGGGCCTATGACACAGGCAGCTTAGCGTGCCGAGTCCCACCCCAGAGCCACGTTGAGGAGCAGTAGCGTCTTTTAGAACTTAGTGGGTGGATCTTGAATCTGGGTTCCATGTGGAACACCCCTGAGAAGCACGACACATTTCACCTTCCGGAATTCACAAGTCTCACCTCATGGCAAGGGCTCTGAGAAGTCCTGGAGTCTGTTTTGCTTGATTTAATCAGAGAGTTCCAGAAAGTGGGATCAGCTCAGGAGTGAGTTTCCAGGCCCTGCCTTAGACCTCGAAGGCCCACCCTACCTTGTGCTGCCCTATCCTTTGGGATCTGAGGTCCTGAAGATAGGACTCCTGTGGGGTACTTCCTGGCCTCAGGCAAAGTAGGCCCTGGGAAGCCAGGCTGACCATCAGTGCCCGCCCTCCCGCTCTTCTCCTGGCTTGCTGTGCGGTTCTGGATGTATTTTCTGTAAACCACATAATCTTCTTTTCAAACCTGACCTGGTTGCCACACTGAAAGCCTGAGAAATTTGACAATAGATATTCTGCATTGTAAAGCTCTCCTCAAACAGGGAGACCCATCCATGCAGAGAGGCCTCAGAGTGGCACAGGCCTTTTACATGCAAAGCACCCATCTGTGAGCTGCAGGCACAAATGCACTCCTGCTGAGCCAGGAGGCATTCAGATTTCTCACCCTGTTGGGGGTGTGTGGGGAGCTCTTCTCAAGGATCCCTCTTCCTTAGGGTGACTCTATCCAGCCCAGCCCCCTCTAGAAACATCCCTTACATTCTCTGGAGCGCCAGGTACTGGCTCTGGCTCCAGGGAAACTGGTCTGCCCCACCTGGGTAGTGGCCGTGGTGCTGCTGACCATGCTGGCTGGTTGGGCTGGGGGAGACAGAGGCAGGGCTACCTGCAGGACCCTCTTGTGTTGTGCTGGGTGTGAGAATCGCTTCCCACAAGAGCTAAAAGCCAGAGCAGTGTGGGATTGACCATGCTGGTGCCTTGGAGCCAGCTCCCCGAATCGGAGAGTTCTCTAAAAATAGTTTGCTCACTGGGACTGTGGGCCTCGTGCCCCTTCGTGATTCTGTTTTGGGGGGTGAGGGAACCCTGATGGTGGGCCCTGTGTGGGCTGCCTGTGAGGTCTCTGAGCTGGTCTGTTGCCAGCCACCTGGGCATATCCTGCCTTGAACCTCTCCTTCCCACCCCACTCCACTCTTCTGACCTGCAGGACCCTCAGGGTGTCTTCTTAGGGTGGGGGATCACCCACCCTAGAACCTTAAGCAAGGTGATGTTTACATGCTAACCATTTTATTGCCTGGGCCAGGCCCTTTGGTGATTTCAATAAAATGTACAGATCCCTCTTTAGGAAAATCATGTAACCAAATTTGCAACTCAGTAAACAGCTTCGGAGCTCCTGAGCTCCCCAGAAGCTCTTCTGTGCCAAGGGCAGCAGCGTGTGTTCATAAGCAGCAAGTGGCTGGCTGCCTGGAGCCCCAGGGCTGGGGCATGGGTGCGAGGGTGTGCAGGAAGCTTTCACAGTCTCTTCACTTCCATGCTGACTCCCAAAGGCGCAGGCAGAGGAGGACGGACATGTGAAGCTGTTTTCTTCCTGGAAACCAGTGGCAGTGGGAAGGTGCAAACCAGACTTGGTCTCCGCCCATGGTTGGCATGGGTCCTCCAGGCCATGCCTGTTAGTCACAGTAATGCAGCTTCAAAGCAGGGCACCCTGGCTCCTTCGCGGTGTATCTGGCCATCCATTCTTTATGGAGAAAAAACTGTGACTAACATATTTTGAATCTGGCATGCTTTTTTTGGTGTGTGTGTTAATATATGCAAATGGTTTTAAAGGTCCAAAGATAAACAGCTGTTCTTCCCTGCCTGACTCCCACCCTGGCAGCCTCGTGGTGGGGCAGGGTCTCATCCCATATTTCTCTCCCTCCTTGGCACCCGCCCAGCCCCCATGGAGCTACAGCCTCAGCCCTGAGCCATGGTCCCTGATGTCAGGGTGCGGTGACAGCCTCTGTTTCCCCCCAGTGCCTAAGAGGGTGAGCGTTGTCTCCGTGGCTCACCTGTCAAACTCTGTGGCTCCAGCTGCTCGTGGCCTTTACACCTGCTTAGCTCTGGAGTGCCTCTGTCCCTCCCTCTCCTCCCTGCCTCAGTGGCCCCTCACTGCCTGCTGAGGGCAGCTTTCCCAGTGCAAACTGTGCCGTCTTCTCCAGCTTCAAACTTCTCCCTAGCCCCCACCAAATGCAGTGATGTTAGAATTAAGGTCAAGGGAGAGAAAGTTGCATATGATTCATAACAATTATGGTGCAGAGAAGCAGAATCCTCTCTCTAGATAGGAGGTCATCAAAGGGGGCCTGGGATTGGCCTCAGGCCTGTGAGGACACTGCCCGAAGGCCATGGAGGAGTGGGATAGGAGGAAGCCATCTCCTGCAAACGCAATGAAACAAGGTTTCCCCGGCAGGTTTGATGAGCAGTCCGGAACAAAGGCTCTGTGATCCTGGTTCCCACCTTCCCACCCGGCTGGCTGGAGAGAGAGAAGCTCCCTGGGGGCCAGGAGGAGGGGCTGCGGGAATGTAGCACAGGCCCTGGGCCTCAGGGAGTTGGGAGAAAGCCCTTCCAAGCTCCCCCTTCCCCTCTCTTCTGCCCTGTGCCCTTTACCCATGACTGTGGGACGAGATGCCCCTCTCCTGTGCAGACGCAGGCCTGGGCTTCTGAGCAATTCTCTTTTCTTCCTCCTTCTCAAGTGGCCTTCAAACACACAGCATTGGTGTTGTCACACTCCCGATTAGGACACACAGCGTTGCTTGGTGTGTCTGTGTGCTTACACTAGCGTGCTGGATAGCTTCGAACTCAGAGCCCCGCACGATCCGATCCAGACCCTTAGCAGTATCTGTACACTTGCCTGTGTGCCCTGCCCTTACACACCCGTGTCTCCCCTCGCTTGTAACCATGACCCTGAATTTTGTGTTTTTCACTCTAGCATTTTTTTTGTTGTATCAGTCAAGATCAAAACAAAAGCCCAGTAACAAAAATAACCCTCAGTCTCAGCTGCTTAACCTGACCAGGGTTTATTTTTCTACTTTGGCAGACTGGCAAAAGGCTCTGGTTATTTTTTTAATTATTGGTATATTTTTGCTGTATGTGTACGTACACATCCCGCATCGTTATGCTTTTTACTTAGAGGCTCCGCTTACTGCAGACACCTGGGGACCTGACCTGTGGCACAGCCACCATCTATGACATTACCAAGTCCACCCTCAGTTCCGGGACGCTGCTCTGACAGTGAGAGAATCAGAACTGTGCACCAGCTCTAGAGGTTTCTACTCAGAGGTGACACTGACAACTCTGCTGACATCTCCCCTCTCCCAGGCCACTCCCCAGGTCAACAGGGCTTCTACTTGGAACCAAGGAAGAAGCCTATGTCTTGCTGAGCATGGGCATTGTCACCCAGCCACATTGCTGCGTTCCTTCTGCCACTGCAAACGTTATAAAAGGTGCACTGTGTCGAGTGTGCTCTTTAGAACTTCACTTTTCACCCAGCGTTGTGTTAGGAAAGTCATGGTTCTGTGTGGTAGCTGGTGGCTGTGGTTTTTAAACTTTCAATCAGGCCAGCTTTGCACAGAATGACTATCTGCATGTGTCCATTTTCCTTTCAGAGTGTGTTTGGACATTCCAGGGCCCTTTCCCTGCTCGAATGGATGCTGCTGCTGTGAACAATTTCTCTTTGAAACTTGACTTTGATTTCATCATCTGAACTGGAGGTTCTGAGCTACTTACAGCTCCCTAGCCTTGAGTTCTGTACAGCTCCGGCCTCAGAGCCAGGTCCACAGCCCAGGTGGCTGGGCTGCTCTGTGGTGGGCTGTGGGGCCTTATCCCATTGTCCCCAGCCTGTGGGAAAATGGACACAGATGTGGCTGCTATCTGCACATGGTTGACCACCGCTCTCTGGAAGCTCCTGCCTGTCACCAAGAGGACAGAGTTTGGGCAGGCATGGACAGCGTGGCACATTTGGAACCTAGGTGATGAAGCGTGTGCTGTGCTGGGTGCTGGAAACATAAAGGATCTCTTATTTGCAAAGCGGACATTCATAGAGTTTCCTCCACCTGTCAGCTCTTTGAGACCCAGGCCACCAAGATGAAGGCTCTGCCTGCAAGGAGCTTCTGTCCAGCTGCAGGGACAGGGATGATCTTGGACAAACTCCAGAGCAATCTACTTGGGAGCTATGTGTCATATCAGTCTCTTTGGGATCTAAGAGGTCTAAGTGCTCAGCTGTATATATTTCCAGATCTTGTTGTGCATGCATCTCCCTCTCTTGTGAATGTAGTTTTATTTATGTCACTTTGGCTCCTCTGTACGAGAATGCAATAGGAACCCAAATCTTGATTGGTGGATCATCATTTTTATAGATCATAAAGTTCCTAAGCTAAAACCTATGTTTTAAATTCTTCTAGTTGGGTCACTTTAAAATGTCCCCGGAGAGATGAGGTAACTAAAGCTTTCAGTTGCTCTTTCATTTTCTCCAAGTCCTTGTCTCTCCTCTCTTTTTTCCTTTCTCTCAGTTGCCGGTAGACCAAAATATCACTGTGCTCTCTCGGGAAGCTAACATTAAGCATGACCCTAATATTACAGAGGCCCCTACTGCTTCCGAGCCATGGCTCACATCCAATTTAAATGTTGAGAAGGAACCCAGAGACTACCTCTAACCAGCAATGTGTTTCTTATGGTAGCTTTAATTAATGCTTTGCAAGCTGGGCATGGTGGTGTATGCCTGTAATCCCAGTACCCAGGAGGCTGAGACAGGAGGTTTGTTGTGAGTTCAAGGTCAGCCTTGACTACATAATTCAAGGCCATTTTGGGCTCTGTAGTGAGACCTCATTTCAAAAAGGAACAGAAAAAAAAAAAAGAAGAATACAGTGCAGGAAGCAATTTGGGACTTTTATTGTGATGTCTTAGGCCGTCCCATCTAGCTGCATGTCAAGAGGGTGGCCTCATGGTATGTGACCCAGGAAATGGGCACTTTGTTGCAAGGAGCTCAGAGGACATGGCACCCAGAGGAAGTGGTTCCAGTTCTGCCCATATGGGGGACACATGGGGAGAGTTCACAGAGAGGTGCTTGTGGGGTGTTGAGGACCAGCTGGTATCAGCCAGGAAGAGAGGAGCTGGGTTCCAGGCCAGGGGGACTACGCGTGCAAAGGCAGGGACATGGCAGGACTTGGGGCCTTGGGGGCAGTGTGTCCTCTGCAGAGGCTGGGACAGAGGATGCTGCAGGGAACAGATGGTGGTTGTGGGGACATTGTCTGTGCTCAGCAAGACTCTCATTCTCTTCCCATCCCAGGGGTGTGGCATCCTGAAATTAGGGTGTAAAGAAGAGGCCTCAGGCAAGACATGATAGGCCATCACGATTTGCCATTTTAACCATGGTAGAATGTACCAAGTCAGTGGCAGTGGTTTTAAGTAGAATCACCGTGGTGAGTGCCCATCATCACTATCTATCCCCAGAATTCTTTTATCACCCCAAACAGAAACCCTGCGTCCACCTGGGCATAGAATCCCAGCTCTTGGGGACCACACACTTGAGCCTTGCCTGGGCCACTTAGTGATTTAGTGAGACCCTGTCTCCAAAAACACAAAACAAAGCAGCTCAATAAAAATAAAAAGGACCGGAGATGTAACTTCATGTGAAGGTCCTGGTTTCAATCTCCAGTGCTAGAAAAAAGGAGAAGGAAAGAAAGAAAAAGCTTGCCCTGCACTCACTGCACAGTAACTCCGCACTCCTCTCCTCAGCCCCTGTGGCCTCCACTCCATTTCCTGCCTCTGTGAATTCGCCTATTCTAGGTTCCCACATCAGCAGAGCAACTGCGGTATTTGTCCTTCGGAGTCTGCTTTATTTTATTCTGCGTAATGATTTCGGGTTTCACCTACACTGTCACGTGTATCAGAGCTTCCTTTCAGCTTCTGGTTACGGGTTATTATTACGGGATGGAATTTTGACTTTTAGGGGCAGCGCGGGGCTTCCTGGTCGAGTTCTCTGCAGAGCATGAGGGTGGGTGTGCGCCGTACAGGGTGTGCTTGACCCTGTGCGTGGGGAGCGGTCAGG
Source organism: Dolichotis patagonum (assembly GCA_004027295.1). NCBI lineage: Eukaryota > Metazoa > Chordata > Mammalia > Rodentia > Caviidae > Dolichotis > Dolichotis patagonum. The sequence goes on along the minus strand of PVJX010000492.1, from coordinate 163,564 downwards.
GGGAGGAGGGGGTTGTGGTACTGGTCCAGCCATAGAATTTGGATGATCAGTGCCTTGGTGCAGGCTCCCTTTCCTTTCTTCCTTCTCCGGAACTCCCAAGGCCTTCTGTCCTCTACTTTCTTATCCTTTGGGCTGGTTCCGGCTATGACCCAGTGCTCTGGAAGTCCAGGTCTCCAGCTTCTCTTTCCTTCCTCTGTCCCTAGTGGGCCGGCCTGGGGCATGGAGGTGCCTCCATGGATGCTGGAGTAGGGCCCAGGGACAGCCCGCTGCCCTGGGGGAGTCAGCACCTCCACTCTGCATGAGTGTCAGGTTGTGTCCTCCACACAAGCACCCACCCCTCCCACTCCGGCCGGCTCCCTCTGCAGAGACAGGGTCGAAGGAGACAGAACAAGCCCCAGGGGTGTTGGTAGCAGGGTTATAATCCAGCGGGATGGGCTGGGCTCTCTGGAGTCTCATAGCATTTTTCCAGACCCGGCCACTTTATTACCATGTCGCTGAGAGATGGGGCTCGAGGGAGCCGTGGCTCCAGCAGCCGTGCTCCCTGCCTTCGATTGATCAAGCAGCAATTCGGCAGAGCAAATTCCTGCTGCTTCCTGCTCCCCAGCCTCTTCCTCCCCTCTGCTCTTCAGGTGTCTCCTCTGGGCAGTGGAGAGTCACGCCCATGGCCATATGGCCCCAGGAGGGACAGCTTCCTCTACACTGTGTGGCCTGGTGGTGGCTCACCCTCCCAGGGGCCTCCCATGCCCTCTCAGCACAGGGCAGGGCCCGGGTGCCCTGAGGTCCCTTCCAGTCCCGACTACTCTGTGACATTTTTTTAAGACTCCAGAGTGAATTGTGCAGTGATTTCTGCCAAGACTGTGACAGTGTGGGGGAATGCAGTGGGACAGAGGCGACCCCAGGAGCCGCAGTGGGGAGAACATCATTCTTCCCTCCTGGAAACGCTCATTACTGGTCCCAGGCTGGTGACTGTTTTCAAGCTGGCACAGAGTTGAATCTCTGGTGTCAGAGTGCATGGGTTCCATCTCGGCTCAGCAAGTAGGGTACAGCACCCCCAGACCTAGGTGGCCAGGCAAGGCAGCAGATGACTCGGTGCAATCTCCAGTGCCCCACCGTCACAAGCCTATGGCAGCAGGGGCAAAGCCATGCTCTGGAGACACCCAGGGAAGGATGTTTCACAGATGAGGGAATTTATTGGGTAGGGTTTTATAGGCACAATATTGGGCCAAGTCACTCTGGTGAGACACTGTCAGTGATTTACTTTCTTCCCAAGCAGGTGGAGATGTTAACTAAAGGATGCTGGGCCACAAAGATGAACGATGGCTTTCTTGACAAGCGCTTTCCCCCTCTTTGGCTGGAATACTCTTCCCTGGCCTTACAAGACAGCCGCCTGCTGCCGCCAAGAATGCAGGTGATGTGGGGACTCTGGTCAGCTCATAGCTCCCTCTGGGCCAAGGTCCTGTGCTCCCAGCAAGGCAGGGCGCTGTCCCCCAGGGATATACTATACACAGGACTGGTCCAACCAGTCCTGGGGAGGGGCACCCAGGAAACAGGCGCCATCCTCTTGAAGGGATGCGGACACTCAGGAGGTGGAGTAGGAGCTCTTATTCTCTTAGCTGTGCCGGTGACTGGGGCAGGACAGAGCCCGCACCCCTGAGCTCCCCAACATCCCTGTCTGCTGCACGTTTCGCTGGGCATCGCAAGGATAACCACGAAGCAGGAATCTTGAAAGTAATGTGGCAGATTTCTACCCTCACCCTCTGGTTGAAACACCCCTGTCTGTGTTTTAAGTCCATCATAAAGCTTTCTAAAGGAAATCACTTATAATGGGGTTCCCCAAGTAAGCTATAAGTCCCCAAAGGTAGACACGTTACACTGAGATGTTGTGGGTTATGGGTGTAGCTCGGGGATATAGTACCTCGCCTAGATGACCTGGAGCCTGGAGATCCATTCCCAGGGGCACAAAGAAAGGTTTTACGGTATGTGAAGATGCAATTTTTCGAAAACAAGGAAGGAAGGTTAGCCCCCACCTGAGAGCCGGCCATAAGTGCCCCCTCCCGTGAGCAACCTGCCAATTGAAGAAACTATTGCTTGATCGACTTTGCAAACCTAAAGAGGAGCAGCTATTAGAGGACAACAATATGCAATACAGTAACCATTGTAGATTTCCTATGGTCTTATCACTGTTTGGATTTGTTTTATTGCTCTGTTTTATTTCTTTTAAAATTAAATTTTAAAAAAATGTGAAAAAATAAGGATGCACTTTTGCAAGATGGGTAGGAGGGATCAAATGATTTCACTTCTGCTCCTCCCTGTTGCTTTTTGTTTCCTAGCTTTAAAGCTTTTGCCCTTTTCTTCTTTCTTTTTCATGCGTGTGTCTCTGTGTGTGTGTGAGTGTGTGTGTGTGTGTGGCACTGAGGGACTGAACCTAGGGTTTTTAACTAAGCATCCTGCTTTGTTTTTTGTTGTGAGACAAGGTCTCATTATGTTACTCATTCAGCCAGGCTGGGCTGTGATCATTTCACCTCAGCCTCCCGGAGTGCTGGCTTTCAGTCTCCTGCCACTACACCCACCTAATTTTGCCCTTTGCTTCACTGTTCTCTTCCTTCTACTTTATTTGTGCTACCCTTGTTTTTTTTTTTTTTTCTTTCTTTTTGAGATAACACTATGTTTATTTGATTTCTTTTCAATAGCTTAATAAATCCATTCAAAGGTATACATTTACTTCCAAATATTGTTTTAGTCACATCTCACAAGCGATAAATTGTGTTCCCAGTCTTCAGTGGTTACTCTTGGTTCTTCGCCCCCAAATTTTTGTATTGTAGTAAAATACACTTATCATAACATTTACCATCTTAACCACTTTGTCTGTGCAGTTCAGCAGTACTAAATACACTCATAATGGTATGTAACCATCACCACCATCTATCTCCATAACACTTTATCCTGTAAATCTGAAACTGCCCATCACACAGTAATCCCTCATCCCTTTCCCCAGCCTTTGGCACTCGCCATTCTGCTTTTCTGTCTCCATGAATCTGATTACTCTAAGTATCTCATATTAGTGGAATCATACAGCATTTATCTTTTTGGGATTGCATTAATTCACTTAGCATATTGTCTGTAAGATTCAGCCATGTGGTAGGCTGTATCTGAATTTCCTTCCTCTTTAATGTCAATGGTCTTTTTTTTTGCCTATGCCACATTTTTCTTAACCATTCATTTGCTGATGGGCACTTGGGTGACTTCCCTGTTTTAAGTATTCCAAATAAGGTTGCTATGAACATCAAGGAGCTGGGGATTTAGCTTACTGGCCTACGCACCTGCCTGGCAAGCACAAGGTTGTGAGTTTGATCCTCGGTACTACCAAAAAAAACCAAAAAAAGATTCTCTTCTTGGGCTGGGGATTTAGCTCAGTGGCTTAAGCGCCTGCCTGGCAAGCACGAGGTCATGAGTTCACTCCCTGGTACAAAAAAAAAAAAAAAAAAAGTTAACAAAATTAAAAGAAAAAAAAACATCAAGGAAAAGTGCCTATTTAAGATACTGCTTTCAATTCTTTGGGGGAATTTACCCAGGTGCAGAATTGTTGGGCCACATCTAATTCTATTTCCAACTTTTTGAGAAGCTGCCCTATGTTTTCCACAGTGGCTGTACCATTTCATATTTCCATCAATGTGAGACAGTTTTCAGGATAGATAATATGTTAAGCTGTAGATAAAAGCTCATCATGACTAAACGCGTAGATGGCATACAAAGTATCATCTCTGATGAGGATGGAATTCAGAAAGGAAAACCACAGACCAGTATCCTGTAATAATATTGATGCAAAAATCTTCAAAAAAATATTACCAAATTGAATTCAGTAGGATATGTTTTTTTAAAAAGATGGTATACATGACCAAGTGGGATTAACTCTTGGAATGCAAAGATAGGTTAACACATAAATCAATCCATATACCACATTAGCAGAATTAAGAAGAAAAATACATGATTATTTCAATTGATGCAGTAAAAGCATTTGAAAAATTTAACACCCTTTCAAGATAAAAAAGAAACAATGAACTAGGGATAAAAGGAAACCACCTCACTGTGATAAGGATTAGCTATGTAAACCTCACAGCAAATGTCATACTTAATGGTGAAAAATGGAAAACCTTTCCTTTCAGGTCAAGAACAAGGAAAGGGTACCTTTCACCATTTTTATTGAGCATATTACCATGCATGAGGTCCTTGGATTGATCCTCAGCAGTAAGAAAAAAGGGGAAGAAGTAAAATGGTCTCTGTTCATATAAGATATGATCTTTCATGTAGAAAACCCTAAGGACCCCACACAAAACCCGCTGGATGAAACGTAGCATGATACAAAGTCAGCATACAAAAACCAGTTGCATTTCTATACAATCACAATGAACAGTTTGAAAAGGAAATTGTGAAAAACGATTTCTTGTATAACAGCATCAAGAAAACAAAACACTTAGAAATTACCTTTACCAAAGAGATGAAAGACGGGGAAAACCACAAAACTACTGAATGAAATTAAAGAAGATGTAAATAAATCAAACATATCCTGTGTTCATGCCTTAGAAATGTTGATATTGCTTAGATGTCATTATTACCCAGAACAACCTACAGATTCCATGCAATCTTTTATTTTATTTTAAAAAGCAAAATAGAAAAAAAGGGATAGAAATGATACAGAATTTCAAAAAAGAAAAAAAGGGAATTAACATTAGTTAATATACTGCATATTGTTATCTCAGAACTAGTTGTTCAGGTTATAAAATCTTTATCAAAATCCTGATAATGTATTTTACAGAAATGGAAAAAGCTATTCTAAATTCATATGGAATCTCAAGGGGACTTGAAGAGCCTTGAAAAAAGATAAACAAAGCTGGAGGGCTGACGCTTCCCAGTTTTACTGTTTATTTATTTTTAAATTTTTTATTAGCCCATGTTTGTGGAACAGAATGATCTCGTCCCTTGTGTGGAGTTGGTGGTACACGGGACACATTTTAATTCCTTTTTCATCCCCCTTCTATAGTGAGAAAGATCTATCTGCCTGATTCCTATTATCTATATATTTTATTTTGCCTTTTATTTATACTTTGGGTATCTCAGATAAGAAATCATGAGCTATTTAAGCTTGCTTGTCTTCCTAATTTTAAAGCTAATTACAAAGCTACAATAATCAAAACCATGCGAGACTCAGTGGATGTTAGTAGGTGAGCAGCCCTTGTCTATTAGATATGACTGATTTATTGTGCTGACCTTTTCATTTCTTTCTTCTGTCTGGTTGCTATAGCCATTGCTGAGGTTGCAATCTTGAGGGCATTTAAATTTTAATACACATATAAATTCTTCTAAGTCTGAGTGAATATTCATCTTTTTCTGCAGTGAGGTTTTCAAAATGTTGTCTGGAATGTTAGTTATGCGTTTTTCACCAAATTACAATTATTGTTGTTAAAGTACTGTTGCTAATGGTCCACATTCATACATACACATGCATATTTTGTTCTGACCAATTCATGCACTCCTTCCTATATTTTTGGACTTCTTCCTTCAGGAGCACTTTGTCTTTTGTCGAAGTACAGCTCTCAGGATTTGTTTCAGTGGAAATCTGCTGGCTGTGAACTCTTCCTGTCTTTACATGCATAGAAAGGTATTATTTGGTTTTTAATTCTTAGTGAATATTTAGCTACAAGTAAGTTTTATCCTTTTTTTTTTTTAAACAAATGCTTAGTACTTCGAAGAATTTGTTTTCCCCCTTCTCCTCTGGTGGCTTCTTATTCTTCCTTCTTTCTTTTTCACAGTGCAAGGGATTGAACCTAGGGCCTCCTACATGCTAGGAAGGTGTTCATCACAGAGTTATAATCCCAGCTCTTTCAGAGAATTTTTATTTTCCTGGGTGTGGTGGCACACTCCTGTAATCCCAGCACTTGAGAGGTTGAGGCAGGAGGATTGTTGCAAGTTCAAGACCAGCCTGGGCTACAAAGTGAGCTCAAAACCAACCTGAACTGCATAGTGAGATCCTATCTTAAAAAGACAAAAAAAAATTTATTTTGATAGGAAGAAATCATTCCAAAGGAAAGGGGAATCAGGGAGGAGGAGGGAGTGGGAGGGGGGAGGGGGAGGAACAAAAGGAAAAGAAAAATGAAGTGAAAAGAAAAAAATGAGAAAAGAAGAACAAAATGGAAATGAAGCTTTGTAAATAAGAAGGGGAGAGAGGTTGACAGGAGGGGAGGGGAATGGGAAGAAGAAAGAAGAATCAAGATATATATGCACAGGAACAAATTCTCTATGATGGATGTGATCATTGTGTGATCTAAATTGTACCAATAAATTTAATAAATTTAAAAAAAATTTTGAGATAGAGTCTCACTAAGTTGTTTAGGCTGAACTTGAACTTGGGATTCCCTTGCCTGGGATTACCACAGGCATGCACCACCACACCTAGCTACCTTCTTTTCTTCTTAATGGGTTATTCATATTTTAAAATCTTTCTTTTCTATCCTGTGTTCTGCATAAATTCCTGATATTATTAATTTATAATTCCATAAGCTTCTCTTTGGCCATGTCTAATCTAGAATTTATCCAATTGCTATTTATCTCCAATAAGTATATACTTTCATTTCTAGGATTTCCAATTGGTTCTTTTTCTTCTCTTTTTTTTTTTTTTTTTTTTTTTTTTTTTTTTTTTTTTTTTTTTTTTTTTTTTGGTACCGGGGATTGAACTTACAACCATGTGCTTGCAAGGCAGGCGCTTAAACCACTGAGCTAAATCCCTGGCCCTCTCTTCTTTTCTTTCTTTCTTTCTTTCTTTCTTTCTTTCTTTCTTTCTTTCTTTCTTTCTTTCTTTCCTTTCTAAAACAGGGTCTCATTAGAGTTTAGGCTGGCCTTGAATTCACTGTGTACCCCAGATTGGCCTCATACTTCTGGTGATCCTCCTGATTCAGCCTCCTAAGTACTTGAATTGCAACAGCAAAAAGAACACCAAATACCACCTAGAATTTGGAGGCAGATTCATTTTACATCCATGGGTACTGATTGGATTACTCCCAAAATATCAGGCCCTGATCTCTGGTGGTCTAGGGTTTATATGGGATAAGCAAGCAGGAAATACAGAAGCAGAATGGCTTGTCAATTGGGGATTGGTTTATATAATGTGTATCACAGTGACCAGCTATGCATCACAGTCGCCAGCCATTTCTGAGACCAGAAGCAACTGGAACTGAAACAGGAACTATTACCAGGGGAACTAAGAAACTGAAGTACACTGGTTTGGGGAGGGCATTTTCCATTACAGGACTGCAGATGTGTACCACCACTCCCTTAGCTATTCTTGGTATTTGTCTATTCTTGTCTCCTCTTCTCTCTTCTCCTCCTCTCTCCTCTTTTATTTCCTTTCTTTTTCTGTGCTAGGGATTGAACCTGGTACTCAGAGCTTTATACTTGCTGGACAAATGCTCTAATGTTGAGCTATACCTCAGCCTTTTTATTTTTTTGTTTTGAGACAGGGTCTTGCTAGAATGCCCGGGGTGTGTTTGAATTCATAATCCTCCTGCCTCAGCCTCTAGAGTAGTTTGGATTACAGACATGGCTTTCATATTTCTCATTACTTTTCATAGATATTATTTTTTCTTTCTTCTTTTCTCCTTTTTTTTTTAGTCTTTTTGAGACAGGGTCTTACTATGCAGTTCAAGTTGGTCTTCATAGCCCAGATTGGTCTCAAACTTGCAACAATCCTCCTGCCTCAGCTTCCCAAGAGCTAGGGTTGTAGTCCTGAGCCACCATGCCTGGTTCATTAAGTATATTTTCTAATTGTTAATTTTGCTAGGGCTGGGGATTTAGCTCAGTGGCTTAAGTGCCTGCCTGGCAAGCGTGAGGTCATGAGTTTGATCCCCGGTACCAAAAAAAAAATTTTTTTTTTTGCTTTTGCATCAGTATTCACGTGTTTGAAATTTTGCTCCATAAAGCTCATCCAGAGGGGTAGCTTTTGCCTGTTTCCCCAACTCTGGAACTACGGTTTTTACAGTTGCTTTCCTCAGTTTCCTCAAATCCACAGTGTAAAACCAGGCCTTTGATCTGTTCATTGTTTTCTAAAATCTTGGTTTTTATCTCCTTCATGTTCTACAGCCTTGGTTTGGGCTCCAAAACAAAACTCCACAGGCTGGGAGCATAAAGGACAGACACTAACTTCTCTCAGCTGTGGGGACTGTGAAGGCAGAGATCAAGACTGCTGGCCGACTCCTGGTCCGTGAACCCACTTATGGCTGTGTAGGCAGCAGGTCAGGGTTCTCCGGCAGAAATAGCTGCCGTCCTCTTCTTACCCTGGCACTAATCCCACCAGGAGGCGCTCGCTCTCCCACTAACTCAGATCTGATCATCAGCCAAGTCCTCTTCTTCCCGCCATCACAGGAGGGGTCGAGGCTGCAGCCCATGTGACTGTGACTAAATGTGTCCTCTCTGCATCTCAAGGTCTTTAACGCCATCCCAAAGGTCCTTGTGCCAAGGAGTGGGGGGTTGCCCTTAGCGTTGTGAGCTGGAGTCCCCTGCCCATTCCCCAGCGTCTGTCCTTAAGGAAGACCCCAGGGCAGTGGCATGGGGCAATGGGAGCCCTGGCTGTTTCTGTCTGCTGAGACGGACATCTCCCCTCCACCATGTGCAAGCTCCTTTGCACCTAGCAGCCTTTCCCACCAGCAGCCCCAGCAACTGTGAGGAGGGGTCACACCCCAACATTGCTCTAGACACAGTCACTATTTCTTCCACTCAAAATTTCCTTGAATACTGGGTGGGCAGCACGTCGTGTAATCCCAGCACTCTAGGAGGCTGAGGCAGGTGAATTGCAAGTTGATCCTGGCCTAGGCAATTTAGCAATTTGAGACTGTCTCAGAAAAAAAGAAATGGGTGCTGGATTTGTAGGTCAGTGTGAAGGCCACGAGTTCAAAGCCCCGTAGTGAAGACACAGCTCTTTGGTTCCCTTAGGCACCTTCTACTGGGCTGAGGCACACAGAGTGCTAAGTGCTGAGCAGGGCAAAGGCCTCTCTGGGTCACGTTCCCAGAATGCTCTGGGGCCTGACATGGCTGCTAACTAGCGCGCATCTTCTGAAGTTCTCATTTTACAGTTTCTCAACTGTTTCCTTGAGCATCTTCAAAACCCTTGCAAATGGGCCACGGGGCTGATGGATGTCCTTAACCCCATTTTCCAGAGAAGCCTAGAGCCCTGATGAGTGAAGGCGGTGCTTCTTGAGGAACAGCATGTGCCCACTTACCAGGAATCACAGTGTGCGGTGGTCTCAGCTGGGTGCTCTGGGCAGGGTGGAAGAGTCTGTACTTGCAGCAGGCTCTCAGGGATTGTCACTCACTTGAGCAGGGAGATGCCTGTCCTCAGTGTGGCTCTAGCCTGTGCCTGTGCCTGGACCCTGTGAGCCCAGCCCTTACGTCCAAGTGAGAAAAAGAGGTGTGGGGGGGTTGTCCCCGGCAGCCCCTGCGGAGACTTCCTGAAGAAGAGGACTGAGGGAGTCATCTAGCAAAATGCTGCAGCCAGCCAGCCGTCAGTGGGCCTGTTGGAAAATTAATTTTTTAATTAAAAACATCTTTTTTTTTTTGCCTCTTCTTTCCCCTTTGCTTTAATGTCTCAGTCAGGAGTAATTATGAGTTGCTCTGGGGAGACTGAACCTTAGAAAAATTGTTGGTGCAACTGCCGAGGAATTTATCCCATTAACTTGGACTCAGCTTTAAAAAGAAGAGAAAGGGAAGAAGAAAGGAAGGAAGGGAGAGCACCCTTCCCTCCCAGTGGGAAACCTGACCACAGTCTCCAGGTGGGCTCCAGGCTGGGGCTGAAGCCTTCCCCTCACCCCCTAGCTGTCCCTGTCCCACCTCACCTCCAGCCTTCTCCTGTTGTGGCAGGGAGATGGTGTCTTAGCTGGCGACCTGAGTTCTTTCCAGGGATGTCCCCAGAAAGTGCAGAGCAGACTGGGACAGGAGGGACAGCCTACCCCTTGGAAGCTCTGGAAACTGGGCAGCATCCCAGAGCCCTTGGGAGGCTGGAGCTGGGCTCTGTCCCTGGCTCTGCCAGTCACCCCCTTGGGGCAAGTGTGACCCCTTCCCTGGGGTCATGAGTGAGCTACACCATTCACACAGACCAGGAAAGCTTCTGTCTTCCCACACTGTCAGGATTTATTGAATAACGATAAAGTCACGAGCTCCATCGGTTTGCTCAGCTTCAATCTGCTGAGTGCTCTAGATTTCACTCGATAGCTGCGAGCCGGGCAAGCCCGCATCTTTCGTTCTGATCTTAATTATGAACATTGACAGCACAGCAGTCACACATCACACTTCACACCTCGGCACATGGGTCACAAAACAGCCAAGTGAGGGTTGGCCACGGTCAGGGATCGCAGGAGGTGGAGCTGGCATCGGCAGAGCCTGCAGAGGTTGCAGAGTCTCTGTGGACGGGCGGGTAAGATCACAGACGCAGAGCTTGAGTGTTCAAAGCTGAGTCCAGGGAGCCCAGCAGTGGCGTGGTGCATGTCAAGCAGAGATGCTGGGGGAAGTTGAAGCCGAGGGACAGAGAAGCAGAGTGTGTCACTTGTCACTGAGACTTATGATGTACTCATCAGGTGATCTGATGAGATGACAGAGGTGCTGCCCCTGTCCTGCAGTGTTAGGTGACTTTTACAGAGCCCAGGGGAGGGGTTGCATCTTCTGTGGTCCAGTATGTCCCACGAGCCCACCCGGGGTTCCTCTGATGTGACTCTGATACGTTATGTGCCCATGTCGTCCTGGGTTACTGTGGTAAGTTTACCAGTGGTAATTTTTATGAGCATGATTAGCTGATTAATCAGTTTGTGTCTTATGACTGTGCTGTATAGCAAGGTGTTGTTCTTCTCAATAAGTCTGGTATCCAACATCCACTGGCTGTCACCAAGCCATTCTGCCTCAGCCCTGCATCAAAAATTGTGCCGACCACTGCTTTACCAGATGGAGTCACTTAGGGCAAGGCACGGCCTGAGGCTGCTGCTCTACCCCACAAAGAACAACTCAGCGGCTCCTGCTAGGCTTCTTCACCATGAAGCTGGAAGGATGCTCCAGAGAAGGCCGAGTGAAGGCCGAGAGGCGCTGGGAGCAGGCCAGGGAGGGAGGCTCAGAGGGGGCATGCCTGGCTTCTCCCAGCAGAGGCATCAGAGCCCCCCATCTGCTACGGCCCACCCACAGCTATCACTTGGGACCCTGTGAAGGTAGGATTCAGGGATCCTGCTGGGGCCCACATCAACCTGGCTTCCCTGAGCCCTCCTAGGGCTGTCAAGCTCCCTGCCCAGCTCCGGGGGCTGCAGTCTATGAAGTGGGCTCCAGTGGGCATTTACAGTGCCCTCCACTGCTCCAGCTGAGCCATCAAGGTTGTGAGCTCTCCTGCAGCTGGTTGGGAAGCCCCTGGGCAGTAACACCCCCTCTTGGATCTGTCTACTGCATGGGCACTGGGCCAGGGCAAGACCCCAGCTAGTGTTCCTTTCTTCAAACATCTGGGGTACTCAGTCAGAACTCTAAGAGCCCTGTGCCGGAATGCCTCCCTGGTGCCTCTCCTGCCTGGTCCGAGAAGGGGAGCTCCTGGAGTATAGCTGTCCTCCCCTGGGTCTCCTGCTAAGCTCAGGGCAGGACACAGAACACGGGAGTCACGCTGGTGCACGCTGTGCTTCGAACACCAAAGTCATCTCCTCTTGAAGGGACTGTTACTTGTCAGCCTCCAGCTGTGTCATGGGCCCTACTTGAAGGTGGACAGCAAGGAAGAAGCAGATGGACCCTGTCCTTGAAGGTCAGTAAGCAGACAGCAGGGTGACAGAGCGCTGACAGTCTATGGGGGGGGCGGGAAGGACTTGAGCAGGCTTCTGGGGCAGGGTGTTCCTGAGAGAAGTGCTCAGGGGAAGGGAGGGGACGGTGGGCTCTAGTGGGATGCAGAGACCCCAGGGCATGAGGGCTGTCTGTGTGGGGCCTGCTGGTTGTGTGGTGCAAGAGACAGGGCTGGACAGCCCAGGGACTGCCGGTGGCAGTTCCCAGGTCTGTAACTAGTTTCCCAGGGATCAAGGATTAATCCCTCTACCCTCTGGTCTCACTTTCCTTATCTGTCCAATGGGTACTAGGCTTTACCATCCCTGAAGTCCCCCCTCCCCAGTTTGGAAGCTCTGAGTTTCTCTGGGATGTGGCCAGGGAGTCTCAGGTCTATCCTGTTTGATCTAGGTTTAACTCTCTGGGTGCCAGAACCTGGGAGTGCGCCCCGCCTTCCTGGAAGCCCTGAGCTGGGATCTGGTGGGAATATGGCTGAAAGGGGAGTCTCCCATCCCCCAGGAGTTTGTGCCTCTGAACTGCTCAGGCCTGAGGGGAGATCTGAGCTGAGGACCGTCCTCTTCCAGGATCTAACAGGTCCTGAGGACAGCCGAGCCCCACCATCTCTCTGCATGACTAGCTTCTTCCTGCCCACTGGCTTCTCCAGCCTATAATAAGCCTTGCCAGCCAATCTGCTCACGCCTTCCTTCCTGTGAGGCAGATGTGACCAATCCCATTGGCCTGGTTTCTCGGTTACTAGGTGCTGGAGGCTGCCTCAGTGCTGCCGAGCAGTGTGCATTTGAAAGTCCAGTACTGGTTTGGAGCCGGTCAGGGAGGTTTTGGAAGGATTTAAGATGCCCGATGGTTCTGCCTACCAGCCAGGCTGCAGACACTCAGGGGAAGCGAAGCCCCCACCCCTGCTGGGGCAGTGCTGGGGGGAGGTTCCGATGGAGGGTGCTGAGGAACGCTTTCCAGAACCTGCCTGCCCCATCTCGGGTGTCCTTTTTTCCTCACAGACCCTGCATGCGGCCTCTGCTTTCCCAGAAGCCTTCCTGTCTTGATGCCAGCCCTAGTGGGGTCCCACGCTTCACCCTGCTCCCCATGTGCCCCATGGGCCCATTACTCATGATGGCACTGGGAACTTGTGTCCCCTCCCAGCCTGAGTCCTGGCCCACACAATGCTCTGTGGCTACAGATGCTGGGTGGAGGGGACCTGAGAAACTCAGCAGGAAGATTCAAGGTGCCGGGAGGGGAGCAGAGGCTTGGGGTGTGTGTGATGTGTCTGCCTGATGTCTGCATGCATGTGTGACTCGGAGTGACAGGCATTCCTGTGGCTGGACTCACGGATTTCCTCACCTCTCTGCTGTCTCCCTGTGAGGCCTGGGTCCTGGGTCTTGGTCCCCCCCCACCCCGCCCCATCTATCACAGCAACTTCCTGATGGAAAGTGTTAGCGAGACTCCCGGAGGGTGAGAAAATCCAGACTCTCCATCATTGGCTGCCACCCACGGGCCCTCAGTGGCCCATGTGCCACTGGTTTGACCTTTTCTGAAGCCCAGGCCCTGTTCCAGTGCTGTCCTTTCAAAGAGCCCACTGGGTCGGAGGGAGGATGGAGCCAGTGCCTGCCCCTGTCTCTTGCTCCTTGGAGCAGCCTGGCGTCTTCTGTGCCCAGACCAATTCTATGGGGTGCAGCCCAGGTTCATGCCAGGCCTGCTCGTGTCTCCAGGGTTCACTGACCTGGGAGAGCAGGAGGTGGCCTGGGCCAGGTCAGGGCCCTGTCCAGAAACTCTGCTCCTGTCTGCAGGATGGAAGCCATAATCCTGCAAGACGGGAGCTATAATGCCTGAGGTCCAACAAAGGGACTGAAAGGGGCTCCAAGGATGGTAGGGTGCTGGGTGCCCACTGTGCTGGCCCATGAAGGCCTGGATCCTCGAAGTATCTAAGGGTAGAAACTAGATCTGGCTCATGCGTGACGCACATGTACTTTGAAAAATTAAAATCATGGCCAGCATTTTGGAAATGCATATTTTCTGAGCAAAGTCTGGATTATGGCTTCTTTTGAAAGGTCATAAAGCCTGCAGTGCCAGGGTGGCTGGGGACATTAGACCAGCTAGGCCTGTTCTTTCTAGTTCCTCCTCAGTGGACCTTCTTCCTGTCACCTGCCTGTCCCCTGGTGAGTGGCATTGGTGACCGATAGTCTTCAGAACAATTGGCACTATGGAAGGGGTCTTATGCCCAGGCAGTGCTCTGGGCAGGTGACTGCAGCCAGGCAGGAGTTGTGTCCTGGGTGTGACTACTTTTCCTCTCCAGGAAGAGCCAATGCCTTGATCACTGCCCCCACGGTAGGTCCTTCCAAAGCCAGGAGCCAGGATCTTCCCCGCCCATCCCTCTGCCAGGCTTGCCCATTCTCAGGCAACGCTCTGGGCTGTGTGGGGCCAGCTGTGTGGGGCAATTCAGAGTGGCCTGGCTCGGGTCTGGAACTTGGCAGGGGCCCAATACGCACTGAAAGGAGAAGGTGAGGGTCCCCAACAGAGCAGCTTTGTGAGGGCAACTTAGCAGCTGTGTCCAGCTGACTGGGGTTGGATACAGTGGCAAGGATGAGGGGCCTGTGTCCAAGCTGGGGGGCCAGGAGAATGTGTGTGTGTGTGGGGTGGGGAGGCAAGGACAGAGGTGTGGCCTTTCCCTCTCATTGTCCCCACCCTGGTAGCAGGAACTCTTTTCCCAGGAGCTGAACCTGTTCCTTTCTGGCTTCCCACTGGGATGGGAAAGTGGGGTGCTTTTGAACAAACAGTTTCAGGGTTGCTTTGACCTGGGAGTGGCCCCATCAGCACTGTGAATGCAGACACCCACAGACCCCCCACTTTTACCGGGGTATAGCTTGGAAGCACAGAAGGCAGGGGTGTGTTCCAGGTACTGGGCAGGGTGTGGGGCTTTGAGGCAGAAGCATGTGCACGGTTTCTGGAAGGGGGTCCTGGTCTCTTTACCACTACTGCCATGGGGCTGTCTTCTGCTGCAGCCATGGAGACCACCACCCTCTCACTGGATGTGCTTTTCCCGAGCCATGGGCCGGTGGACACACATCCGGTGGGTGCTTCCCAGAGAGGGGACTGCCCAGGGCAGATGATGGTAATGGCCATGCTGGAGGCAACTGATGGCATTTACTGAACACCCAGGCTAAACACCTCCAGTTTTGGTACCACAGGCCAGGCCATCTTATTGAGGCACATACAATTTTTTGTTTGTTTAGTTTGGGGATTTTTTTTTTTGAGACACGGTCAGGCTGGTCTCTAACTTGCAATCCTCCTGCCTCAGCCTCCCAAGTGTTGGGATTATATCCTTTACAGGAAAGTTCAGAGGGGTGGAGCCACCTACCAGGAGATGTGCCCTCCCTCATAGTCTTCATAAGACTCTAAGAAACTCTGACCCCTGTGTGTTTAGAGGAATAGCCCATGTTCCAGGTATTGATTTCCCTCCTGGTTTTAAAGAATGTTTCTAGAGAACCAATTCAGGGTCTTCAGGCTCCACCAGAGGAGGCATTTCAGGATCCCAGAGTGCACCACAGACAGCTAGGAGGCAGGGACATGGGAGAGGAGCTTTTGGGAATTGGCAGATCTTAAGAAATCATGGTGTGGAGAGAACAGGCCTTGCCCAGGTCGTTCTGTGGGTCATGGCCTCATGTTTTTGCCTGACCCAGGGCTGTGTGTTCCCTCTCTGGTCACAGTGGAGACAGGACAGCTCAGGCTGCCCGCCTCTGTGCTGCCTGCTGTGACGAGGGCATCTCGGGTCTGCACAGGGCACACACAGTCAGGTGTGCCAGAAGTGTCATACTCCATGCCATCTTGTCTGGCTCTGGCCAAGCAGCCAGCACCTGGCAATGTGGGTAGGCAGGATGGAGAACGGCCACTGTCACAACCTCTGCTGCCTCCCTGCCTCGAGTGCATGACATGACTCTCCCGTCATGTGAAGCGGTGATGGTAAAGCATTTCCTTCACAGACTACTATATGTGAGAATTAAGTGTCACATATGCACGTACTTAGAGTGACAAGATGTTATCATTTTTTAACCTTAAGCATTTCTGTCCCAGTTTTGATGCACAACCAAGTTCTCCCATGTTGCTTCTGCTCTTGCCCCAAGGTCAAAGGCTGGGAAGAGGCAGACATTTCCTGGGCTCAGAAACCAAAGCGGCACCTGCCAGTCTGCCGAGGAAGTGTGGGCTTGGGGGCCCAGAGGTCCCACTGCCCTGGGCCGTGGGCCCTGAGACGGGCTTGCCTGACATTAGCTTCCTTCTTTTCATTTCTCACAATGCTGCCGGGCACGGTCTCCAGAGCCAGAAAGCCCTGGTCTCAAACCCTGGATCTGAGGCTTCCAGACAATGACACTGGGCAGATCAGTAGCCTTTGAGTCTGCTCTGTTCTGTTCCGGGTGCAACAAGGATTGAAATGGGCAATACAGGCACAGGTTGAGCACACAGGTGTGCTGGAAGTGCCTTGAAGTAGTGGCTGTCCCCTGGGTGTCTTCCTAATGTCTCACGCTGGGTCTCAGCTACTCCCCTTCTCTGGTGTGCGTAAGGCACTTGCTCCTCCGCTTGCAGGCTTAGTCCAATGTAGTGGGCTCAAGAAATTTGGAGTCGGCCCACCCTCCACAAGAGTGGAGGCCAGGCTGATTATGTCTCATCAGGGGCCCAGGTCTGCTCATGTCTTTGTCTCTTGGTCCTCCCTGGTACCCCTGCCACTCACCTTGACCTGTTCCAGGGGCAGAATGTGCAGAAACATTTGTCTTATGAACTGCTTGGGGTGGACAAGGATAAACTGAGTGGATTCCAGGCCGTATCACATGATTTATCTCATTCATAATTAGCACTCAATTAGCCTCTACTTGGTGTCTGGTAGGAAGCAGTTATACATGTTTTCTTATTCAATTACCCAATGGCCTCTGAAAGTGGTTATTAGTAGTAATTTTATTTTACAGGTGAGGAAACTGAAGCCCAAAGGGATTGACTGATACTTAGGCCACTGGGAGGGGATTTTGGGGTCTCGGGGAGGAAGAAGTGAGCTCAAGTTTGTGATGTGCTTAGCATAGTGATGGGATGTCCAGTGAAAGCTGTCACTGTCATCCTGGGCTCCAGGGCCCAGAGAATGCACTGATTTGCATCAAATGTGATACTCATTTGAGCCATGTTTGGTTTTCAGGCATTGAGAGCTGGGCAGGCAGCATGAGAATGGTCCCTGCTTCTGTTGTCACTAAGGTCCCAGTTAGCTCATTCCTGTGGCCACCTCCAGACAGGACTTCTGGAGCTGAGCTGTGGAGTCACCACGAGGTGGTGTCTGGTGGTCCCTGGTGGATGATGTATTCGGCCTAGGAACTGAGCATGGTGCAGCCCCTTGATCCTGGGTGGGGAGACATGGCCAGAACTTCAGGACACTTGGGTTCCCCTCTTGCTTTGACCGTGATCTCTCTAGAGTCCACTTGGGCACAGAGGCCTGGCTTGCAGTACAGCTCTGCTGTGGACAGCTGATTCATCGCTGTGCTGGGGCAGGGATCTTTGCCCCTCTCTGGCTTCAGTGCCATCTATGAAGTGTGTTGGGGGCAATAGGACTGGCTGTTCTCTGCGCATACTCCTAGCACTGCCGTGTGATACGGTCAGTGACCCAGAGAAGCCTGCTTCTCCCCTCTGCCTGCCATGTTGGAGGAGATGGAGCTTAGGGGCACCAAGGACCTGGGGCAGAACAGGTTGTAGGGAAGGAAGCAGAGTGAGCCGTTCTAGCTGGCTGCCAGTTTCCTGGCTTGAGCAGCTTGGGGTGCACGCTCCACTGAGATGGGGATGAAAAGGCAGCAAGAGTGAGTGTGGGAAGGGATGAGGAGCTCCATTTTGGATGCACTGCATTTAGGTTGGAGCCTTGTGGCCAGCAGGGAACGGGGTTGGAACATGGTCCAGAGATTTGGGCTTGGGCACTTGGGCACTTGCGCACCCCGCACACTGAAGTGTTCTGTGCACAGACAGGCTACTGGGGGCTTCGAGGGGCACAGAGGACTTGTGTGGGGCTCGTAGCCAGGCTTTGGAAAGCAACTGGATTATGGGGTGCAGTAGCGGACCTGCTGTAGGCGGTAGAGCCTCATGGGAAGAGATGTCACTGGGGTGTGGCCTGGAAGGGTCTGTCTGCCTGTCTGCCTCTGTCTCTCTATCTCCTCCCTCCTCCTCTGCTTCCCTGCCATGTCCTGAGCACTCTCCTCCACCCAAGACTTCCGCCATGTGGTTCTGCCTTGGAGCCAGCCAGCTGTGGATGCAAACCCCTACAAACAGCAAGCTAAAATAAACCTCCCTCTCTTTAATGCGTGGGTGTTGGGTATTGTGTCCCAGAAATGAGGAAAGTGACCAAGACAACCTCAGAAGGTCCTGCTCTTGGCTTGGAGCCTGGCACAGGACCAAGAGCCTTAGAGTCATGGGACTTAGTCCTGCCCTTGTTCTGCCCATCTATGGTCATGCTGCAAATAAACAGAGACAGCGAGACCTCTGAGGCCATGGGCTGCAGCACTCTGAGTTTGGACTGCTCCTTTCCTGGATCTGCCTCCTAATCCCCAGCTGGTTGGTGCTGCCTCCGAGAGTCCCTGGTATAGACACTGATGCCCTGTGCTCCTGTCCTCCCATTCCACACAGAGGGAACTCACTGGATACTTGTCTCCTGGGTGGAAGGGGCTTGTGGCCTCTGAAGGGGACCCTTCCCCTGCTTAGCAGAAGGCCACTGTGCCATGTGGCATGGACAGAAGGGCAGGGAGCTACAGGGCACACCAGGCTGCAGTGCTGGCTGCAACAGCGGGTGCCAACCGCTTGCCGTGAGTATGCAGTGTCAAATAGGGTGCATTACTCTCCCTACAAATTAAAAATTAAAATTAATCAAACACTCAAATTGATTTCCTTCCCGTCTGTTTGCTTGGCTGTGCCAGTCAGATGCCAGCCTGCCCACCGGGTCGAGCACATCCCAAACTCACGCCAGGACTGGTGGCTCAGCCTCCTGCTGGGGTCTTGGAAGACGAGGCAGACTGCAGCACTTGGGTTCAGCCTCAAGAAAATGGGGAACAGTCAACTCAGCCTGGTGCCTGGCCCTGAGAGTGGGTGATGGGGTGCCAGAAGGAGGCACTGAGTAGGAGGTGGGACTCTAGGGGAACACTCCAGGGTCTTCACTGGTGGACACATGTGCCTGGGCCAGTCGTGCCTATTCTCTGGCCTCAGTTTCTCTGTGGAATGGGAGCACAGTTCTAGGACTGGTCCCCCCACCCTGGCCCAGCCAGCGGGAAGACCTGGTCTGCACTCTCCCCAGCCTGGCCCATGCTTGCCACGCAGCAGCCATGTAGCATGGAGGCAGGTGGTCCTGCCTGGGAAGCAGACTCTGAGAGAGATCTGCAGGAAGGGTGTTCACGCAAAACCTACAGGAGGGGGAGAGGTGGGCTCCACACCTGAGCTGTCCATGCAGGGCAGTCTGCACAGAGGGGCATGAGACACCTCGTGGTCTTCCAGTCCCAGCAGCAGGACAGGGGGCCCACGAGGCTCAGAGCTTCTGGACCGTGCAGTGTTCCCTGCACACGGGGTGGGAGGATTCCCTGGGTGGTCCCTACCAGCTGACAGCAAATGGCACTGACTGCTGGAAAGGCCTTCATGTTCCCTGTCCCTGTCAAGTCACCCTTTTCTTCTACTCCCTTTTGGTGTGGTGGTGGTGATGGCTGTAACCGAGATCAAAGCCAAGGCCTTTGCCCTGAGCTACATCCTCAGCCTCTTAAGACAGGGCCTCACTAACATGCCCAATTTCCCCAGCTGGGCTGGGCTCGAACTTGTGAACCTCCTGCCTCACCCTTCCAGAGTGCTGGGTCACCATCACACCTGGCTCCACTCTTCTGTGTTAGATCCCTTCACGTCCCTCTCTTGCTAGACCCAGTCATCCTCCCACTATGTTCATGAGTCTCAGTGACCTGGCTCTGCTCCGTTCTACCACCCCTAAACTTAGGTTCATCACTCTGGTGTGGTGTCCCATACAGGGTGGAAGCTGGGCCCCTTGTTTAAGGCTGCAGAGCAAAGTAGGGGGAGGGGATTCAGCCCCAAACTGGGACACAAGGCCTGTGTGGTCCCAGACAGGAAGCAGGAAGAGGAGCGATGGTGGGGTGCAGAGTGGAATGGCTGCCTGCTTGGATGGTGGGGACTCTGGGGAAGGTTGTTTGTGTTGCCTGGTGTCCCTGGGGCCCACCTGGAGCCCCGCAAAGACGTCCCCAGAGGTGAATGGGGACAGAGGCAACCGTGTGAGCTCATCTCCCAGAGGCCTCAGGAAATCTGGCATAGGCAGAGGAACTGTTCCAGGAAGGAGGGACAGGGGATCCAAGGGAGAACTTGGGGTCAGCTGCACCTTGCTCCGCCTTGCTCCGGGTCCTTCCTTGTCGGCTCCCATGGCGCAGAGGGGAATGCTGAGGCTGCAGCAGCACGGGGTCCACCGACACCGTGGTCTAAGGGCTCTGCGGGGAGCTTAGCACTGGGTGGGGACCGAGGTCTGGCCCTGCCCTGCTTCCTCCCCCGCCGTGGCAGCCTGGTGTTCTCCACTTCCAGCTCCTGTCAGCAGGGGGAAGCTGTGCTGCGCCAATGGAATAGCAGAGCCAGGACCAAGGGTGGGGTGGTGGGGGAGGCAGGAACACCATGACTGCCTCTGGGGGTCTAAAGCTGAGGGTGAGACTACCGCTTAGAGTTGGCCAGTAGCAGCCCCTACTGATGCCTTGGAAACAAGCTGAGTTCAAGGCGACACCTAAACACACCTGGCACCTCCAATTCTCACGTCCAGGTCTTTGCACACGCTCTTCTTTCTCTCCAAAAAAATGCCCATTCGGTTCCTTTGCGCCAGTTCAGTTCTCACGCCTCCTTTAGATATAGTTTCATGGTCACCTCCTCCAGCAAGCGTTCCTGGACCTCCTCCCCCAAAGGCTCTACCACACCTCCCTTCTCATTTCTGACCGCAGGGCTGTGAGTAGCACCCCTGTACCTAGTACAGGCCAGGCCAGACAGTAGATGCTTTGTGAACACCTGGGCAGAATGCAACCTTCTATGGGACTGGGGAGCCCATAGAAGGCCTCTGCGGAAAGTACGCGTGTTGATAGGGGTGGGTGGGAGAGTATTTTACTCCCAGGGTCCAGGGAAATCTGGAATTTGAAGGGTCCCTGGCAACTGTAGAGTGCTGTGTGTGCAGTTGTTTCTGTCCTGCTCCCCTACCCCATGGTGCGGGCCGGGGTGCTGAGTGTCCACCCTGGGATTCCAGAGCCCCAAGGCAGGATCTCAGCTCCTAGAACAAGGAATGCCCGTTCAGAGCTGAACATAGCTTGAGGCCAATGTCCTTCCAAAGAAGGGTAAACTGAAGCACAGAGAGGGGTAGGCATTTGCTCAAGGTCACACAGCGGGACCAGGCAGCCTCCCTGGAAGCTCTGATCTCTTGGCAGGACAGATGCTCCCCACCTCGGGTTCAGATTCTGGACTCCTGACTCTGCTCCCCGGCCCCACCGTCTCGCGCCGAGCACTCGCGGCCAGCACGTCTTCCTCTCTTGACTCACCTCCGCCCTGGCAAGACCAACCCAGTGTGCGCTGCACCTTTAAGCCCCGGCCAAGGAGCGCCTCTGCCAGGCCGGCGCGGGACGTCGCCCCAGGCTGCGCGGCGCGGTGCTCCAGCGGGAGGCGGTGCGGGGAGGGCGGCGCTGGGAGAGCGGAGGCCGCGAACGGGGTGGGGACAGGTGGGGCAGGGAGAGGACCGAGCTGCAGCGCGGGGTAGGGAGTGCGCACACGGCTGCGGCGCGGGGAGGCAAGGGGTAGGCTCCGCGTGGTGGCGAAGCGGGCGCCCGCGGTGTCTCCTCCCGGAGCTGCGGGGGACCCGAGGCGGGGCGGCCCGGGGGAGGAGGCGAGCGGGGCCGCGCGGTGGGGCCTCAGCCGCGGGAGGGCGCGCGTGTGCGCGCTCGGGTTCCAGCGGCGTCGGGCGCGGGATCGGGGCCCCCGCGCACCCGCCGCGCGCTCCCCACGCACACACGCCCTTCCTGCCGCGCCGCCGCCACTATCGCGCAGCCGAACCCTGCGGAGCGGAGCCCGGCGTAACGGACCGGAGCGGCGCCCGGGATGCGGGTCCGGGCCGGGGGCGCGCGCGCACTGCGCGCCTGGGACGGTGAGTGCGGAGGGGTCGAGGCTGCGCCTGGGCCGGGGCACGGGGTGCAGGGTTTGCCGCCGGCGTGGCCGTGTGCGCGGCCTCTGATTGGGCGGGAACCCGGGTGCGGTGGGGGTGGGGGTGCGCGCGCCCTGGAGTCGTGCACGCGCGGGGCCGGGCCGGGTGGATCGCGCGCCCCACACCCTCGCGTGACCACGCCCTCACCTGCCTTCGCTGGGACAGAGACTTGGAGCAACTTCGCTCGGCCCCGAGCCGGGCGGCCCGGGAAAGCCGGGAGGGGTGGGAGGGAGGCACTTTCCGGGTGCGCCGGGTCTTTCTTTTCAGGGCAAGAGACTAGAGGCAGAGCGGCGCAGGGGCGTGAGCTGGGCCTTTCATGGGGTGCTGGATGCTTGTGACCCGGTAGAGTCAGCCAGGACCACGCGGCTACAGGCTCCCGGCAGCTAGGCTGGGGCACGCGCGCGTGCAGCTGGACAGTGGGGGGCGCGCGGGGACTGTGTGTGTGTGTGTGTGTGTGTGTGTGTGTGTCTGTCCATGCGTGCCTCGTGCTCCGCGGGACTGGCACTGGAAGAGGAAGCTGCCCCAAGATGAGCCCCACAGACCCGGATGCCCAGGAGCCCAGGGCCGGGTCTCCAGGCCCTAGGTCTGTGTCCACTCCCTGCTGAGACCATGCCCCAGCCTGCATTCTGTATGCTGAGCTTCTGTCATTGTGTCCCTTGCCTTGTGAGTCTCCGCCTGCCCACCCTGTACCTCAGGGAGCCTTCCTGCAGCCCTGGCAGCGTGTGCAGAAGGTAGCATGAGGAGATGTGGGCCAGGCTGGTGGCTGTGGGAGGGAGGGACGTTTGTGTCCCCGGGATTAAGAGGCTCAAGGAAGGGTCAGAGATCAGGCCCCTGCAGGCCTTCCCCTTACCCAATCCTCCTTGGTCATGTCCTGCTTATGTCCTGCCTCCTCTGATTGCTGACTGCTCAGGGATTCTGCCAGCTTGGGCTTCCCTGGGGACAGAGGCCGTCCTCCCTGGCAATCAGGGTATGATCCTGTGGCAGCCGAGCTCAGCCCGAGGCAGTTTAGCCAAGGTCCCTGTCCCCTTGACGTGCCTGGTGAGACCGCCTTGTCTCCAGTCTGGTTATGTTTCCTAGACTTGGGGCTTGAGTCTGTGTTCTGAAGGTTTGCAGTCCTGGTCTAGGTCCTGAAATGCTCATCACAGCTCTGCCATGTTAGGGATCAGGTCCCCACCCCCTCCCCCAACCTGGATCCAGTTTGTACTTCCCATGGTCCTGGGGACCAAGTAGTTCACCCTTAGAGAACTGTGTTTTCTGTGAGATCTGCGTGTGTACTGGGGCTGGCGAAGGAGCCCTAATGGCTCCCGGAGGCTGCATCATAGGCTAGAGCTGTTGGCCCTGGTATGCCTGTGACTGTCCCCTTGGGGTAGGCTGGGCTGGGCTCCAAATGCCTCCTGGATTCCTGGGCCTCCTGTTCTTTCAAGGCCCTGGCCGTTCCTGCTCTGTCCCTGCTGGCTTCGGCTGGCTCCCTGAGACTCTGACTGATGCAGTCTTTTTTAGCTGTAGGTTTCTTCTGTCAGCTCAGCACCCTCTTTCCTGTAGCTCCTTAGGCTCTGGACTGTTGTCTCCTGGGTGTTACCAGTGGGTGGAACTCAGCCACTTGTGTGGGCTCAGCCCAGCTCCTGCTCTGGGGTTGAGTGACTTGCCCTTAGCCCTAGTAGGTTGAGCTCTCCCTGTGGGGCCCAGAGCCTGGGAGACAGGCTGATAGGACACTTCTCTGGGCCCTGGTCTGTGCTGCAAGGAGCCCAGCCGGTGTTTAGGGACAGCTACTCCTTATCCCAGCTTCATGATGGGCGAGGATGATACCTTCCCCAGCCCGGCCCCGGCCCTGCCATCTTGTGTTTAAGTGATTAAATTACTGCAGTCTAACAAATTCAGTGATAGGAAGTTGTTGGTTAGGCTACAGCTTGGGTGACTTGAGTGAGAAAAGTTGCCCCTGACCACTCAGGCCTACTTGGGGTATCTGAGGGGGCACTGTGGCAAATCTGAGCCCCTTCCATGGGCTTCTGGGGCCCAGACACCTCCCAGCCATCAACCTTTGAGGCTGCTCCTCCTGCCCAGCGTCCTACACTTGGGGCTCCCTTCACATTCATGGGCATCTGCTGGTTTGTGTTCCAGGCCCTCCCTGGGTGGGCTCTGAAAGGGAACCAGGCCTGGGCGTCAGTCTGGGGGAGGGTGCATGGGTCAGTTCTGATGCACCAGGCTGGAAGCCTGGGCTTGCTGAGTGAGCTGCTCCCGGCACATGGTAGATGCACAGTAAATCTTTGTGAAGTCTGTGACTGAATGGAGAATGCAGGCAAGGGCTCTCGGGCAGATGGCCCAGCCCTGGGTGAAGGCCCACAGGTGGCACACACCAGGCTTGGTGGAGAGCGTTTGCCATGGAGTAGCTTAACACAGGGTACAGTGGACACTGAGCAGGTGGCACAAGACAGAAGATGGTCTGAGGAGTGCAGGCTAGTTCTGCACTCAGGGTTGCAGGGTTGGAGTTCGTATCAGGGTTCTGGCTAGGATTCTGGATCGGGTTTGTTGTGGGAGCCAGAGGTGGCAAGGGGTTCCCCAGGCTGCTGTGGGCACCCTGGCTGGAGGTGAGGCCATCGGCAGGGACAGGTATCACCTGGGCTACCGCTTGGGCATGCAGACAGTGGTGGCAAGTATCTTGGGGTCACAGGTGCAGCTCTGGCCTGTGCTGCTTGAGTCAGAATGAGGCTGGTGGGCCTCAGTGTCCATGTCTATAAAGTGGTTATCTGTGCTTGTCTCTCTGGGGTCTGAGGTGGAGTTAGGTGGGTGTTGGTGACTTCAGAAGTAAGGTGCAGATGGAAGGGGCTGAGAGGAGCAGCAGGGCTAATTGACAGAGGAGCTTGAGGCGCAGAGAAGGGTGGCAAATGCAACAAAGTCACATGACAGGCTGGGGGATGGGCATTTGAGCTTGGGGTTTCCTGGGTGCATGTGGCTGGCTGGGCAGCATGGGTGGGGCTGCGGCCTCTGCAAAGGACGTCCTTAGGCAGTTGCTTTGGCCATCCAGCTGTTGGGGAGCATATGGAGCCATATGGCCATACGAGGGGCAGGCGGGTTACTGAAGGAGGGACAGCGGCTGCCACTGTGGCCGTCTGGATCTACATGGGCACTGCCAGCCCCTAGGGTCAGGTGGGAGGAGGCCAGGATGGACCCTTGTTCAAGTTGGTTTGGACACAGGGGTTGGGCTTTGGCAGGTGGCCCAGTTCTTGCACCCATCTGCCAGGGCAGCTGGACAGGCGGCTCCATGCCCAGGCCTGATCCAATTAGCTCCAGGCCAGCTGTGCCAACTGCCCCCTTCTCACGGCCTCTACCCGGCTCGGATGGCCCTACTGGTGGCACAGTGGCTCCACAGCTTGGGTCTCAGGCCTCCGTGGGGTCTGGGTCTGGGCATGGGCTCCTCACATAGCCTGGGTAAGGGGTCGGCAGGCCTGGGCTGGATGCCAGAGGCAGCTGGGTTGATTCGGGATAAGAAGTGAACTCAGGTGAGTCGTTCCGGATCCGGAGCCTCCCTGACTCCAGCAATGTGGTGAGAATGCTGCTAACCTGGTGGAGATGCCCGCAGCATGCAATGTGCAGTCTTGGGCCCTGTGAGCTCGCGCCTTGCTCTGCAGGTGGAGGGAAGGGGTAGTCCTGCGGGGTTCAGTGTACAGAGGGAAGTCCAGAGGAGCCTTGCTGCTATCATTTCCAGGATACACCTCCTTGATAATTTTGCTGTGCTTATCCATCTCTTGTTTGGCCCTCATGGCAGCTCTGTGATGTGGGCGGAGCCTTGCCCCCTTTCTCAGATGAGTCAAGTGATTCTGTAGGGAACTCTGTGAGGCGCCTGGACCCTGTCTGTCGAGGACCTCCTGGCCCAGTATTCCTGTTCCGGTCAGGCTTTCCAGAGGTGCCGGGTGGGGATGAGAAATGGCTTTGTCTTTTGTTCCAGCAGTTCTGGGGACCGACTCCCACAGCTGGCATGAGGGATGCTTGAGGTGCAGCCTTGGCTGCCCTCTGCCTGCCCAGCTTGGGCACAGGCAACAGGAGTGAGGCCCAGGCACAGCCACTTTGGCAGGGTATGCAGGTCCTGCACTCCTCCCTGGGTAGCTGTGTGACTTCAAGGAAGTCCTGTCCCTCTTTGAGCCTTAACCTCTCCCTTTGTAAACTGCAGAAATTGCTTTCCTAACCTGCCCACAAGGCCATGTTTGCAGCTCTAATATAAATGTATATTTTTATAGCTTGGTGGGGTACATGGTGACTGTGGCCATCCTGGTCCTATCGTTTTCTACGCTGCTTCTGTGATTCCCCTATTGGCTGCTTCCTCTGGGCCTGGCTGTGCTGGCTGCTACAGGGACAGGAAGAGTAAGCCCAGCCTTGGCCCCCTGGGACCGCATGCCCTTCCTGGTACATGCTGGCAGTAGGGCTCCTTCCAGGGGCCCTGTTTCCTTGGGGCCAGCAGCCAGCCTCTCCAACACCTTCCCTGCCTCACCCTCCTGCTCCAGCCCTGTAATCCTTTGTATTCTGGGGGGCCAGATCCCACTTGCCTCCCCTTCCACAGACATTGCTTCCCCTCCTCCCTGATGTGACCTGCGCTGTCCCCTTCAGCCTCGAGTCCTGCCCCAACTCAAGCAGATCCCCCCACCCTTTCTGAGACTCAGTCCAAATGCCACTTTTTTTTTTTAAACCCACTCCTGGTCCCTCCTGTTGGCAGCTGTGCCCTTCTTCAGCCTCGAAGCAGTGCATCTGCTTTGCACTTGGGAAACACCCGCCCATTTGCAGGGCACCTCAGTATGTGAGGCCTGGGTGGCATTTGCCTTTGTGGCTTGGGTTTGCCTTGGTGGCAAGGCTTGGACTCACCCACCTTGCATATCTGGCATGCCCACGGGCCTGACCAGCTGATGAGGCACGCAGTACCCCTTTCCCTGGGGTCTCTGCGGCTGCTGCCACTTCCTTGCTGAGTGGTCCCTTGGGCCCTGGGGTGTGGGTGAGGCCCAGGATGCTGTCCTTGTGGCCCCTGAGTTATGGGCAGCTTTCCTGCTCAGACGCTCACCGCAGACCCAGCCCTCCCTCCCCAAGGCTCCACCAGGCCAGGGTGGGGGCGCCTGGCTCTGGCCACATATAACTCTCCCCGATGAATTGCCTGGCATTCAGCAATTAGCGATTGATTATTTGGGGTACTGATAATTCTTCTCCATTGACTGGCAGAGGCTGGCCTGGTCAGCATTGGTGTGGGTCAGCCGGGCCAGGTTGGGAGATTGAGATCTTGGCTGTTTATCCCTGGCCCGGGAGCCTGCTAGCAGGTGCTGCAAAACAAAAACAAAAACAAAAACAGGTGCAGACCCCCAACTCCCCACTCTCTAGTCTGTACTACCAGGAGCCAGATAGGGAGATGGGAAGAGCAGGGAATTGAGGTAGATGGAATTTTTCCTCGCCCTGCCTTGCCCTGTTCTCAGCTTTCTGTATTTTACTTTTCTTTTTTGAAACAGGGTCTCACTATGTAGTCCACGTTGGCCTTGGGCGCATAGTGTAGCCCTGGCTAGCCTTGAACTCGTGGCAGTCCTTTTACTTCAGCCTCCTAAGAGCTCGTGTTACAGGTGTATGACACCACACCCAGCTCCTTCACCCTCTTTGTTTCTCTTCTTGTCTTTCCTGGCTCTGGGACTAATCTTGCCCATTTGGTAAGTGGGATTTCAGCTGCTTTGTGGGCATTGCTTTGCCTTTGAATTAAATGGCCAGGCGGCAACTGACTTGTCCTCAGCTGTGCTTAGCTCGCTTTAAGTGGGGCTTTCTGAGGTTCAGAGAGGGTGGTGACCATTTGAGGACAGGGTCAGCATGGTGATGACCAGCCCAGAGCAGGAGACTGGTGTGTGGGAGGGCGGTGGTCACAGTTAGCAGCTGCCTCTGGAAGGCACAGGTCTGCTTTCTGCATGCGCTAAGCCTTCTAAATGTGGAGCTGGGGCTCAATGGAATTTGTGCAAAAGCGATTTCTCAGGAAACAATATAACGGCAATGGCAGGGGGGACATTTAGCCTACTTAGGAGACCCAGTTGCCTTTCAGGCATGCCGGGAACACAGGACATTGTGGGCGCCTGTCACGTGGTTCATGTGCTTTTCTTATTCTTGTTTTTCACTTTCTGTTAGGAACATCGGCAGAAAAGCAGAGAGAATAGTCCCTGGGAACCCCAGATACCCTCACCTAGATTTAACAATTGTTGACATTTGGCCACATTTAGCTTTCTTTTTTTTTTCCTGAAATATTTTAAACCACATTATGAATGTCACAATATTTTATCCCTAAATAGTTCAACATCCATTCCTAAACATAAGAGGAAATATTTCTGTCTAGACTCCACAGTTACATATCTTTTTCTAGACCGAGGCCTCAGGGTCAGCCTGTTCCACCCAGGGTCACATAGCAGAGAAGCAGACAGGGACCTGGAGGTAGCTGTGGTACTAGATCCTGGTGGCACAGGTGGGTAGGGTGAGGTTCTGTGGAGTTGGGCAGGTGTGGGTAAGTGGACCCCCTCTGGGCTGGCTCTTCCCACTGGAAACAGGAAGTGGCCCTTCTTGGGTTAATTGCCTCTCTTCCTTTTGTTTGCTGTGGGGATTAATCAGCAACTGCAGCATCAGGAAAATGCACAACTTGTTTATTGTTTAATTTAGAGGAATGTTATCAGGCCTGGCCATGCAGGTGCAAGGGAGCCTCGGTTGGCACAAGAGCAAGGGCCATGGCCACCAGCCACCTTCGGGGGTGATGGGAGGGCAGTGGGTGGGGCTGGCCTGGCAGGAGGGGGTGAGATCTGAGTGCGGACAGCCAGGGGGTCTTGGGGCACTGGGCACTCAAGATGGGGTCTTGGGATTGAGTCTGGGCTGAAGACAGAACAGAGATGGGGAGCAGTGCAGGGGTCCTGGGGCAGGTGGGTTGCTGGAAGGGCTCTGTGCCCCAGCCGTGCTGAGGCGCCTTCTCCATTCTCCTAGCCCTGGCAGGCTTGGCTAGGACCCTCAGTCATCCTGAGAGGTCCCCAGTTCCCCTGGGAGTTCTACCCCCTCCCCTCTGCTCTCTGTGTGCCTGAGCCTAGAGATTCGCCAGCAGGGAGTGTGGGTGTGCAGGTCGAGGGACACCTTGGTGGATGCCCTAAGATTGGCCTCCTGCACCCTTCCCTGACCCTAAAATAAGAGAGACCCTGACTAGTGCCAGGGTGGGTGGTGGGGAAGGGGGGTGGGAGAAAGGTGACAGGGAGCAGAAGACAGAGACATCAGAACACCTTGGATCCCCACCAG
The DNA here is from genome assembly GCA_004027295.1 of Dolichotis patagonum. Classification (NCBI taxonomy): domain Eukaryota; kingdom Metazoa; phylum Chordata; class Mammalia; order Rodentia; family Caviidae; genus Dolichotis; species Dolichotis patagonum. Next base: position 134,244 of record PVJX010000492.1, on the reverse strand, counting down.
GTCTGTGTGTCTGCTGTGGTGGGGGTGCAGAGGGAAATGACGTGACCTGAGGGGAGCCTCCCAGGGAGGGCTCACCAGGCCTGTCACCTTCTCCCAGGTGACTGTCTTGTTTTTCGTTTCTTTTTATCGGTACTGGGGATCGAACTCATGACTGTCTTGTTATTGGAGAAAGGAAGTGTGGAGACCAAGGTCCTGGCTGGCTACTGGCTGGGAAGGGTCATAGGGGAGGACCTACACTCTGTCAAGCCCTCCTCTGCCCCCATTGGCTTCTAGGGAGCAGAGAGAGCTCCATACCTACAATCCAAAGACAAGGGACACAACCGTGGTGTTCCTGCACTGGCTGAATGTTGGGCCCCAGGGGAGACTTACTGTCACTCGTGCACACCTTCCCTGTGGGTGGACACTTGATTCCATTTCTTCTCTTTATTTTTGGTTTCCTGAGACAGGGTCTAATTGTGTAATTCATCTGTCCTTTAACTTGCTATGTAGCCCAGGCTGGCCTCTAACTTGTGGTGACCTTCTTGCCCAGCCTCCTGAGTGGTTTTATTCCATTTCATAGATGGAAAAACTGAGGCGTGGAGAGGTTGGTGGTGAGGCTAGATCTGAGCCTGGGGCTGTGACTGCCTGGATCACGCCGCCTTCGAGGCCTGGTTTCTGCTCTCAGCTGTCTTGCTGACTGCTGCCTACTGGGTCTGGGGTAAAGAAGGTGCCCACAGGTGGAGCTGCAGGCTGCAGGCTGAGGGGAGGCCAAGCCTCTGTTCACCACCTCCCCCCGCCCAGCAGACTGCGGGCTCAGGCTGAGGCCTATCACGTGTCCAGGAGGAATCCTTCCTAAGCCAGGCGGAATAAGAGGATGCTGTGCTTGGCATCGGGCTCCCCGCGTGTTTGGAGCCCGCCAGAGCCTCCCGCACCCTTGGCTCCAACTGTGCCCTGTGTGTGTTGGCTCATGGCAGTGTGGTGGCTCGGGGACCCCAGTGTAAACATGGGACAGGCTTGGAGCCTGAACCAGGGCAGTGTTTATTGAACACCTGCTAAGCAGAGGCCCAGCCCATCACTCCTTTTCATCCCCAAAACAAATCCACAGTTTGTGTACTGCTGCTGTCCCCGCCCAGCAGGCAGAAACGGGGGTTCCGAGAGACCCGGGCTTTGAGAAATCCCACAGCCTGAGAGTGGAGTTGCTAGTGTGCTCCTGGAGATGTTCACCTGTGTGTGTGGCATGCACTGGGGTCTGTGCCGGGACTGGGAGGGGGCTGTGGGGTGCAGGAGGAGGAGGCCGTGCTTTGTGTGGCGTGAGGTCCGGGGTGCGGCACAGGGCCAGCTGAGGGAGGAGCCCTGCTTGGGGTCTGGAGTGGTGCGACCTAGGTGTCCTCAGGAGGGCTCACATCCCCTGTGCCTGTGCAGGGTGAGCCCTGGTGGTGTGGTGCAGCGTGGCTGCCCGGAAACTGGGCTGGCTGTGTGCCATGTTAGGCGTGTCTGCAGCCGGGCTGGAGAGGGCCTGGGCCCTCTAGGAACTTCCTGATGGGCTGTCGGAGGCCAGGTCTGAGGTTCCCAGGCTGGGGCTGGGGTGGTGGGTGAGGAGTAGGGGCACCCACTCTGAGGGCCCCCTCCTTGGGCCCAAATCCTGTGGGTGCAGGCTGAGGGCGTGAGTGACTGTTACTTGCAACCCTTCCTTTCCCTCTTGGAATGGGGGGGTGGGAGTGGGGAGTAGGGGTCCCTGGCCCTCTCAGCCCCTCCCTCTGTGGCTGTAAATATTTTATCTCCACCATCTCCACTGCCGAAAATTGCTGCTTTTAACACCTTTTTTTTTCCCCTTTTGCTTGATACAAACGAATGCTGGAAAAATTCCGCGCCGGGCGCTCGCTCTGTCGCTTCTGCTTGTGCCCAGAGTCCCCTCCAAAAACTCTAATTGCTTTTAAGCTGTGATAGTTGGCAAAAGCAATTTTCTTTACATTATGGAGGAAGGAGGAGAATCCACCACGTTTTCTTCTTTTTCTTTTTTCTTTCTGAATCTAACCTTTCATTTTGAGATCCCCCTTGTGGCTGCTGTGGTCCTGGGGGAGAAGTGGAGTGGAGGAGATGTAGGTAGGAGGCAGGGGCGTTTCACTGCCTAGGCCTCAGTTTCCCTGTTATGCAGTGGTCACAGGTCCACTAGTCCACTGAGTGGACATTTCCTGGGCTCATCCCCTGGCAGCTGTGTGAAGGCTGGGACTGACTCTGTCCTATGGGCCACCTCATCTCAGAGTATAACACAGAAGTGACCCATGGCAGGTGCTCAGTGCAGAGTGGTGGCTGGAGCAGTTGCCTTGCTGTGAGCCGCACATCTTGCCAGTCCTGGGGCTGTGCGGGACGGATGGACGTGAACTCATGGAGCAGAGACTGGGTGCCCTGCCTTGCTGGGTCACTTTGGGCCCATGTAAGCACAAAGCCAGGCTTCCTGGGGTGTCGGGCAGGAAATAGTTGGTGCATTTGGAGAGCAGCAGGAGTCTCACAGGTGAACCGGGCCAAGGAGGAGAGAATCCAGATGGAAGTAGCCAGAAAGGGTGAGCTCTGAGACCAGGCCTGGCTGGGGCTCGGGCTGCTGGAGCTGCAGGGGTTATTGTGTGACTGGCTGGCCTTGGTGAAGGTGATAGGGAGCTATGGGGGGTTCTCAGCGGGAGGGTGTTGGGAAGATCCCTCTGGCTCTGCAGTGGGGGGGGGCAACTGGGGAGCCTGAGGAGGTGACCCTGTGGGGAAGTCACCTGCCTCCTCTGCCTGTGCCTGGGTCTTCCCTGGGCCCTGGGTGGGGTGTCAGTTGTGGCAGGGGGGTGGGTTCTCCAATTCCTAGGCCTCCATTACCAGGGTCAGTTTTGTTTCCCTTCTGTACTTAAAGATGTGCAGCCCTTGACAACTTATAAAACCCACTCAACCTGGTGTGGTAGCACATGCCTGTAATCTCAGCACTTGGGAGGCTGAGGCAGGAGGACTGCCATGAGTTCAGGGTTAGCCTGGACTACGTAGTGAGATGCTGCCTAAGAAAATCCAAACCAAACCAAACAAACAAATGAGGCTACCTCAGCTTTACCCTGGAAGCAGTCCCTTGTGGTGGGCTGAGCCCACAAACAAGGGGCAGCACCCCCCTGGGAGATACAGGTCTTACACGCCCCTGGGTCCTGCAAGTGGGTAGAACTGGAGCAGGACTTGAATCCAGATCTCAGGGCCCCAGCCTGCAGCCAGCCCCACCTCCACTGTGAGCCCCACTCCAGCACCAGTCCTCTCTCTTCCTCCCCTCCCAGGCCCCGTGGTCCTTCCCTATTTGTGGAGCGTGCGGGGCTTTTCAAAAGCATTAATGATAGAAAATAAATTGGAATCGGAGAGGAATCATCGCCGGGTGTTCTCGGAGGGCCGCCTCTGCCCTCGTGCCTCTCAGCCATATTGAAGCCGGCGGCTGGACTGGAATACGAATGAGTCTAGGGCCTCAGTACCCTTAATCTGCTGGGGAGCCCTTCCAGGCCAGACGGCCGGTGCTCGTGCGGCAAAGCTGTTTGCAGTGAGGCCCCACAGCCGCTGGCCATCGGCAGCCAGGACTGATTTCTCTGAGCTGGAGTCACGCAATGGCTCAGGCTCCAGGTCAAACCTTCTGCGGGCAGCATAGCTCTAGGGTCAGGCTCCCTGCCCTGGGATAGAAGGCATACGTCAGGCCAGGGCTCTGACGGCGTAGGCCTTCCCTTCCAAGAGGCCCCCCTGCACCCCAAAAATTGCTGTCCTGTGCACCCTGAGCTTCCCAATGTTAAGCTTCCTGTGGGCCCTGGAGCCTCCAGGGTCAGGCAGGTGGTGAGTGGACCAGGCTGGGTGTGACGTGATGGGGACCAGGCAGGCATGGACACGGGCTCGGGAACTCTTCATAGGCACCCCTGCTCCAGCTCTGCTGAGTCAGTGGTGCCCTGCCCTGGAGCACAGGTTTCCTCTGCCTGCTTGTGGGATCCCCCAAGGGCGGGCCCAGCTGGGCAGGGTAGGCACCTAGACAGGCTTTCCCTAAAGCACTAGAAGCTGTGGGGCAACTCTCTTGCCTAGAGATGGGGAAACTGAGGCCCAGAGGCAGGAGTTGAGAAAACTTCACCACAGGGAAGGAGGCCATTTTTGTGCCTCTGCCGTTTTATTTCTTTGTTTTTTGAGACAGTTTCACTATGCAGTACAGGCTGGCCTCACACTTAAAGCAGTCCTCCTGCCTCAACCTCCCAAGTGCTAGGATTGCAGGATGTACCACCACGCCTGGCTTTTACCTGGAAGAAAATGAATGTTAGGGTGGCTGGATCCGGGGGGCCCTGCAGGCCTGCATTTTCATCTGTTTGAGACTGGAGCAGCTGCCTGTTTCCTGCAGGAGTGGGAGGGCTGAGGGGAGGGAGGGCAGGGGGTCAGCCAGGGCAGGAGGCCTGGGACCCTACTTTGGATCTGCTACCAACTCCTGGTGTGACCCAACCCAGGTCAAGGGAGTTAGGGTCACTGAGCCTGCATGGCCTTGGCCTGGCTCTGCCCAGCATTCCTCTTTAGTCTGCAGCTCTTGCGGTGTCAGCCTCTTGTTCCCTGAAGTCCCTGCAGTGTGAGAGCTGATGATGCAGCTTCCAGAAGGGGCCTGGGTTCTGCCTGTCCAGCTGGCACTGCAAGACAGTGGGGGTGGCCAGGGCCCTGCCCCAGCTGGCGGAGTGGGGAGCTGAGAGAGGGCTCAGGCCACGGCCAAGTGCATGGACCAGACCAGGACCACCTGCCAACCGCACCGTGCACACACCCTGAGTGACCCCAGGCATTAGACAGGAAGCTGAGAGAGCCTCACAGAGTCCACGTGAGACTCTAGGCTGCCATTCATCCCTCTACCTCAGCCCCATTCAGCTGGCACTGCCACCCTTTGGTGACAGGGAGCAAATGTCCTGTCCATCAGGACGGTGCCCTTCCTTCCACAGAGCTGCCTCTGCTCCCTGGGCCTCATGCAGGGGATCAGGCTTGGGGCCTGGGGACATAGGACCTGTGTTAGCCTCTGTCTCCCAACTGCCCCTCTTGATGTGCAGGGGACATCAAGCCCCGAGTTGTCCCCTCTCTGGGGCTGGGCTGGCCCTGTTCCTGTAGAGTGGTGGTGAATGTCTTTGGGCTGTGGCCCCTAGGGTTTGGGTGGAAGCTGCTGGCCTTGTATCTGAGACCTGGGTCCTTTCCAGGGCACCTGTCCTGCGCAAATGCCTTTATATCCAGTTTGTGCTCAGAGACCCTTCGTGGTGACCCAGGTGACATGGTTAGTGCTACCTGTTATGCTGACCAAGGACAGGAAGCTGGGTGTCCCAGGCCCTAGGCCACACTCTTCCTGGGCCAGTTGCTGCTTTGTAATGGCCCCTATGTGCCTGGTTTAGGCCAAGTGCTGTGACCATTCATTCATTCATTCTACACACTTTTGCCCCTGATGGCTCCTCTGGGCCAGCCAGGCTTTGGCTGGGCTCTGGGGTGCAGAGGATGAAATCCTTCCTTCTCCTGGGGAAGCCAGACATGCCTGCAGCCTCAGCTTGGGGTTGAGAGCAGGGACTCCCGAGGCCTCCCTCTGCCTCAGCCTATAGGGAGGGCTTGGAGGAGTTGGTTGGCAGGGCTGCACTCCTGTGTTGGAAATAGTGGGTGTCAAGGGGGGCAGGGACCCCATCTGGATGGTGGGCAGTGTGGACTGGCACAGGGTCAGGCCCAAGGCTCAGGGCCAGTTGGAATGGATCCTCCAGACTCTGCTGGGCCCAGTAAGGAGCCTGGCAGAGCAGTGGAGCCACAGGACACGGGGCAGGTCCCTGTGTGGCTGGATTGAGTGCTGGGGGCTTCCCAGCAGACGCAGACAGGTAGTGGACCCTTGCAAGCTCCGGTAGTACTCACCACTGGTCGGGAGGAATTGGCTGGTCCTTCCATCCCTGCCCTGGGGGCCTCAGCCTGTGTCCTTGAGAGGGCAGGTTGGGACGAAGCCCTGAAAACCAGTGCTTAAGGGTAGAGACCTTTGGGACCTGGGGAGGCCTTGCTCCCTCTGGGCAGTGTCCTCTTGTTGATGGACTCACAGTTGGGAGAGGCATTTTCCAGTGGCTTGGACTCTAGGGGGTCTGCACCTGCACTCAGGTTCACCCCCTGTTCCTCTTTTCAAGCCTTGCAGGGTGCCTGCACAGCCTAACACGTGCGCGCACACACACACAGACACACACAAGCGCACACACGCATGGACACATGCCCAGGCCACTGGGCCCCCTCCCTCCACACACACACTCCTCTTTGCTGTCGTTCCTGGAGTGACAGGAGTTACCCCATAGACTGTGTGTCCCTATGGACTGCGAGCACCCTGCGCCTACTCGTGCCTGACCCACTCCTGAATGGGGTTCTCCTCTGTACATAGAGGAGAAACACTCAGCGTCTCCATCTTCCTCTCGCTCCCACTCCTGGTCAGCACAGGCACCTGCCCCCACCCCATTTCTGCACAGGTCCCCTGTATGTTCCCTTTCAGGGCAGGGCTCCCCACAGCCTCAGCCCAGAACTGCCCCGCCCCCAGGCTGTGACTTTCCCATCCTGGAGCCCAGAGTGGTACTCAGGAGTAGAGGCCTGGGTGTCCCCCCTTGCCAGCCTGGACAGCCGTGAGCCTTGGGCACCCTCTGCTCCTTCCATCCGTGGTTTTTGGGGAGCCTGGCATGAGCCCTGCCTCCTCCAGCCGATGTTCCCACCCTGGTACCTTTCTAGCCAAGGCTTCGTGCTGAGATCTGCATTTTGTATGAGGTTCTGGGCAGGGTTAAAAAAATCCATTCAGTCTTCATTGATTTTGTCTTTCTGATTACAAAAGAAAAATCCAACAATACATTTGTGGACAGTGAAAGTCAGGAACGCACCCTGGTCCCACCCTGAGGAAGTGGTCGCCGTGTGTGTATAACCACCCAGCCTCATGGGCCACGTAGCAACAGACCGTTATTTATCAGCCTTGACTGCTGCTGGAGTAGCATCGTGCAGTCTGGTTTCCCCTGTGCCACATGTGGGCGGTGGCGGTCTGTGGGGCAGCTGCCGCAATTCCAGGGTGCCTGTGCTGTGTTTCATTTCAACACACGCTCACTGGTGAACACTGTGGCCCTGCCTAGTTTTCTGTATGCTCTCGCCAGCAGTGTGCGTGAGTGTCCCGGAGCATTTCGCTGTGAGTGCGTGTGCCACTGCTCCTGTAGCAGAGATGTCGAGCAGCGGGGTTGTGGGGTGTGCAGCCTTAAAACATGAATCAGCGCTGCCAAATCACCCTTCCAAAGACAGCGCTGATTCCCCTCCCTTTGATACATTGTGAGTGCTCGTTTCCCCTAGTCCTTGCCAGCACTGCTTGTTATAAATCATTTTAATTTTTCCCAATCTGATGGGCAAAAAATGGTATTGTGTCGTTTCCATTTGCATTTGCCTGATTGCTGGTGAGATAGAACATCTTTTCATACGTTTATTGGCCAATTTAGTTCTTCCTCTGTGGATTTCTAATTCACTGCCAATTTTTCTCTTTTGTCTTTTTTCTTATTGATTTGTAGGGGCTCTTTGCATATTAGTGATATTTTCTTCCACTGTCTCACTAGCATTTTAACTTTGTTTATGGTGTATTTTGCTGTACAGATGTTTTACATGTTTATGTAGATGAATTTGTCAAATTTTCACTTTATGGCTTCTGGATTTAATGTCTGGCATAGGAAGGCTTCCCCCATCGCATAAGATTTCATTTCAGATAAGAGTTTTATTGCTGAAAAACTGCCACGAAGCCCTGGTTTGCAGATTTCTTCCCAGCTGCATGTCTGCCCTCTCCGCAGCTGCAGACGGCGCTGGGGGAGGGACCCATCTGTCCAGCCTCTGTCTGAGCCTCTCCCTTCATCGTCAGGCACTTTTGGGGTTGTGCTACTTGTTTGGTGGGCCTTTGTCTGTTGTGTGCTCTGCACTCCCTTTCTGTTTCCTGTTTTCCAGCCACCAGCTGGTTTCCTGTCAGGCAACAGTAATTAGAGGTGTTGGGTGGTGGTGGTGGCCTTTGGTGGGTGGGGGACAGAGTGGCAGCTGTCAGGGAACATGCCCCTTTCACCCCCTACCCTGCAGTCAGCACAGTCACAGCAGGGCAGGTCCAGGCATCTTCGTATCTGTGCAGCACTCTCTGTCCCCAGAGGAGTGTTCTTCTTCTGCATCTCTAGCCCAGGCCTTTCTATCCTGCCAGTCTCCACCTCCTGCCGTTCCAGTGCTGAGCTCTCTGGAGTCCACTTGGCCCCCTCCTGAGTCTTAGTTTCACTGTGTGAAGCAGACTGTGGCTGCCAAGGCAGAGTCCAGGGAATGCTGCAGAGCTGGTGGGTATTCAAGCCAGGGCCTGGGGGGGGGGTCCCCCTTGCTGTCTCAGTATGAGGTCCCCAGTGCATACACACATGTGCACACACATAAACCCACACATGCACACACATGCATGCCTGCACACACACATTTGGTATGCTGCTGGCAATAGGATGAGAACTTGGGTCCCATCAGGTGGCAACCAATGGGGCTCTCTTTTTCTCTGTTCACCCTGGACTCCACACAATGCCTGGCAGATGGAAGGTGCCCAGGGAAGAGAGGGTAAAGGAGGAATGAGGGATGCTATGGGAAGCCATGTGCCAGCCTGTGTGCCACTGTGCAGCAGGCACTTTCCTGGTGACCCTGGCTGCTGGCAACTGTAGATGTTTGCCAGCTTCCATCAGTAGAACAAAAAAACCCAAGACGACTCACTGAGGAAAGATTTATTTCAACCCCATTTTGGAGGTTCCAGCCCATGAGGTTCCAAGCTCAAATGCTTTGGGTCTGTGGTGGTGACATAGGACATTGGAGTGGGACACTTGTCCTCATGGTCAGGACATGTGATGGTGACACTGGGGTCCCACAGTCTTCTCAGAGGCCCACAGCAGTGACCTAAGAACATCCCACCCACCCCCTGCCTCCTGAGAGCTGCCCTGGGGACTGTGCCTTCGCACCTGGCTTTGGGGGCTGGGCAGCGTCTACACCACAGCAAGGTGAGGATGGGGACCCTTACAGCCCACCTGGAGATGGGATCTTGGGTGGGCATTAGGGTCCTGTGTCTGGAGGGCAGTGGGAAGTCAAACAGAGGGCCGGACTGGGAGGTCTCAGAAGTATGTGACCTAACCCCCAAGAACTCTTCAGTTCCTGGATCTCTGAACAGCTGTCCTGGTGTCCTCCTCCAGCCCTCGAGACCTCAGTCCTCGCTGCTCAGCCTCCAGGCACACAGGAGGCACTGGACAAAAGTGGAATGAATGAATGAGTGGATGAATGAATGAGTGCATGCATGAATGCCAGGCTAGTGATGCTGACCTGAGGGCTCAGGTCTGAGGACAAGGAGGCCCGGTCCTGGGCTTGGCTTTTCAGCTGGCTTGGGCAACCCCACTCTCTGTGGACCCAGTCTCCATCTGTCTAATGGATGTAGGCCTCTGAGGCTTTGTACTCTGTTCAGGGATTCCCAGAACCACACCTTCTGATGTGACATTCTCTTTGATCAGAGTGTCCCCTGGGTGCCAGCTTGACTCCCCAGTCCTGCATGCACCGTGCCAGTGTCCTCCAGTCCCTGTTCCTCCCATCGCTCACGTTGTCCTATGCCCATTTGTTCTGCTGGGCTCCACCAAGGGTACAAAGGGCCAGGAGGCAGGTGGGCTACCTCTACTCTGCCATGTCCCCTCCACTCCTTGGCTGCAGGGCCTGCAACCAGAATTATCGCCCTCCCTGGGCTTTGGCACATGGGTGGGCCTGTGTCCAGGGCAGTGCCTGACTGCGCCTGCGCCTGCCCCAAATCGTTGTCATCTCTCCTGTGGTCCCATTTCCATAGCAACTTCTTGCGATGCCTCGAGAGAGTGGGAGCGTCCAGGAAGCTTGGGGGAGGGAGCAGGAGGCCTGTTCAGTGTCGAGAACATGGCAGCCAGGGCCTGGCTAGAGCTGTGGGGACGGCCTGCCCTGCCAACTCAGGTGGAGCTGGACGCAGGGCTGCCAGCCAGGTGGTCTGGAGCTCTGCCAGGGACAGGGCTGCCCATGTTGGCCCGGGCCTGGTTGGCTTGCGCCAATCCACAGGAGGGAGCCAGCTTGGATAGCCACTGAGGACACCCCTCCCTGGCTGGACCTGGCCTGAGGAACTGTCCAGGCTCCGGCTGTCTTGCTGTGTCAGGCTGGCACCATGATGCCAGTACTGTCTTCTAGGATGAGCAGCCATTGGGAGGCATTGCCCAGGGCCAGCTGGTACAGGAGCATCGTTTGGGGCTGGAAAATTAGGAGTGAGCAGACCCCTGCTTACCTGTTGCTACTGATCTGTGGCTGTGCGATGGAGTCCTGCGCTGTGCTTATTTCTGTGCCCCTGAAGCAGGAAGCCCCTCCTCCCTGTCCTCTTTTTCCCTGTCTCATGGCTGCAAATTCGTTGGCATCATAGGCCTGGTGACACACTGACTGTGGGAGCCCTGACCACCAAGCTTGCCATCCACTGTAGCAGGAGGCCCCACAGTCCTTGTGCTGTGTGGGGAATCCAAGGCTGGGAGGGCGTGGCTCCGCCTCCTCCATGCTGCCTGGAGCCCTGGGTTTGATGCTGTCACCTCGTGGTGGCATGGTCTCTGGGCACCACCTGCACTTGTGCTTCCTCAGTCCTCTCCTGGCGTTGACCGGCATCTGAAGGTGGATTACCGCAGTGCTCCTCAAACTGCACATCCGTGACATCACGCCTGCGATGCGCCTGTCAGGTTTTTTCTAATACACAGAAAAATAAACACACTCCTACAAAAATAAAAATGTTTGTCTGTCTAAATCCCCCTGTGCACCCTGGAGGTGTGTGTCACAGACTTTGAGAAGCACAGGTCTGACGGAATCCCTCAGTGACAGCTCTAGGGGACCTGTATCTGAGGGATGGAAAGGGAGGCTTTGCCTAGGGCCGTGTGTACAGGAAATGGAGAGCAAGGGCCACCCCTGCCCCTGGCCTTTCAGCCGGGGTCATTCCTACCCCCCTGAAGCTGGGGCCGAGCGGGAGCCTGGATGCCCACTGTTCTCCCCATGCACACTGGTCCTGGCGGCCCCCGGAGGTATTTGAAGAGGGAGCAAAGCAGGAGAGGCTGGGGAGGGGCAATGTTGGAGCTGAGGGTCCCTTGGGGACCGGACCCATGAGGTACGGGCCTGGGGGGCAGCAGTGCTCTGCTTCCCACCTTCTCCAGGGCCACCCTGGGGCCAGCTGGGGGCCGAGCCAGTGTGGAGGGCAGCAGTGCTGGTACTGGACACTGCTGGGCCTGTGTGCCTTCTTTCTCTGTCCTGCCTGCCTTCCTGGCAGGAGGTGAGAGTCCCCATGTTAGGGATGAGGGAATGGGGCTCAGAGGCAAGACTCCCCAAGTTCTCAGGGCCCCATTGCCCTGATGCCAGACACCGTGTGTGACCAGCTGCTGAGAGTAAACTGAGTGTACAGGGAAGACTGTGTCCTGCAGAAGAGGGCGACATGTGCGGATGCATCAGTATTTTTATTTTTATTTTATTTTATTTTATTATTTTATTTTATTTTAGTACGTGTTTTCAATGCATTAATGAAGACCCTCACTGTGGGGAGTTGGTGCATGTACACAGCGTGTCCTGCATCTTTATTTCACACAGTGGAATTAGACTGTGTGTGACCCCCCGCTGCCCACAGTGGCTGACAGCTATCTTCTCTCTTTGTCCACAGCCTCCTGTACCCCCAGCGCCTGAGGTGCTGGTGCTGCTTTGCAGAGGGTGACCCTGGCTGGCTGCACCCAGTCAACCCCCAGCTGGAGGTAAGAGCCCACTGGGCCACTGGGCAAGGGGGCGGTGTCATGAGCCCTGAGCACAGGGGCTGGAAGGTGCTGTCAGGGCTTCTTCTCCCTCCCCAAGCAGCTGGGTCTGCAGGTCTGCTGTGGGGATGCCAGGACCCCTGCTAGCGCTAGCCAGCTCAGAGCCTGGGGCCCTTCTGCCATCACCTGCTTTAGAGAACAGACTGCTAATAGGCTCTCCAGGCAGGGAGATCATAGGCAGGAAGGCACTGTCCTTGGTCCTGTCACGCTGCTGACCGAGTGCCTGCTTGAGTACAGGTCAGAAGGGAGCAGGAGCGTGTGGTCTGGGACAGACAGGGTCCAAGAAACCGTCACGAGGCCACCTTGGTGCGACGTGGGGAGTTTGATAGGCTGTGTGCCAGGCAGAGTCAGTGTATAACCCAGAGGCCCCTTAGGCAGGTGGAGCCCAGAGCTGGGTAGTATGTCTGTGACAGCACTGGCAGCCAGGTGACCTTGGCTTAGTATGAAGAAAACAGATTGTCATGTGGTCTGTATCATGAGGAGCAGGGCTCTGGGAATATGGGAGGTGATGGACCCTCTCACCCCATGTCCTGTGGGAAAGGACCTGGGGATCTTGCCATGTATTCCAGGCTGGCCTTGAGCTCATGTGTAGCCCAAGCTGTCCTTGAACTCATGGCAGTCCTCCTACCTCAGCCTCCCAAGTGTTGGGATTACAAGTGTGCACCACCATGCCTACTCTGTCTCTGTTCTTTTTTTTTTTTGGTACCAGGGATCGAACTCATGACCTTGAGCTTGCCAGGCAGGTGCTTAAGCCACTGAGCTAAATCCCTGGCTCTGTCTCTGTTCTTGACAGGCGAAGGTTGCAGAGAGAGTGGGGAAGGCTCTGGGTGGCAGCTGGACTGCATGTCATCCTCATTCCTCACCTCCAGGGGGGCAGTGGGCCTGGGGTCCCTCCTCCTGCAGGATGGGTGACAGCTAGGTGGGGTCAGGCCCAGCCAGCCCTACCCTCCCAGCAGGAAGTGGGCGGGTGTGGAGGAGAGTGCCCGATCTCCTTCTTGGGCACTGGGCACTGGGCACCGGGCCTTGCTCTGAAGTCGGTTCATTTCCATCAAAATATCCCTGCTAATGAGCTGGCCCTGTGGAATGAGCTTCTAATTAGCCCCTCTGGTTCAACCTGTAATTGCTGCTTGAGGGAGAGAGGCTGTCCAGGGCTTGGGCAGGCAGTGGGTGGTGGGATGGATGGGCTGGGCTTTACCTTGACCCCTTGGTGGCAGCAGACAGCATCACCTGCAGGGATGGCAGCCAGGCTTGTGGAGGACCCTGGTGGGGAGCTGGGGTGGGGACCAGGCTGGAGAGGGGACACCGGAGTCAGCGGGGCTGGTGAGGGGGATTCGTTAGAGGGCTGGACCCCTGGCTAAGCCTTGGAGCTGGAGGGTCCTCTTGAAACATTTTATTTTTCTGGTTATAGAAACTAATGGGTGTTCTGTATAGAAAAGTGTGAGCACTCGGGTGTTTTGCCCGTCAGACTTTTATAAAATATGTATTTATAACATAATTGGGATCAAGCTGTACTTATGTTTTCTAACCTGCCTTTTGCACTTAATTCTACACCCGGATCGTTTTCCCTCATTAAATACGATTCTGTGGTGTGACTTTTAATGGCAGCGTAATGTTCTAGCCTGGGTGTGCTGAGGCGTGTTGAACCCGTTCTCTGGGGCATGTTTTGTCGGTGTCAGTAGCTCTGGGGTACCGGAGTAGGGTGTGAAGATTGTGATCAGTGGGGCAGGCTGAGGCTGTGAGGGCCAGTGATGCTGTGGAGCAGGGGCGTGGGGCTGCGTCTGGGGTCTCAGTCCCTGGAAGGGGCCAGGTGGCCATGGGCGCCTCTGAGTGCCTTAAAACTCCCGGGGAGGCCTGGGCTTCCTCTTGCTGTCCCCGCTTGACCTGTTCTCCTGTGTGTGGAGGGAGGGGAGGGTTCTCAGGCTGCACACACCTGTGTGTGGTGGGGTTTGCATGGCCCCTCTGCTCACTGCATATCCTTCTTGGGGGAGTGGTCGTGTGCCAGGTTTACAGTGGTTCTGGAATCCACGCAGCTACTCAGACAGAGCCAGGTGACCGCAGAGGGATCCTGGGGGCCGGACAGGGCCCCTAGGAGGCACAGCTGTCTGTCTCTTCTAGGAAGCTCCCCCAGCCCCGGCTGGTGTCAAGGCAATGTGGGGTGGGTGTCACTATTTTAATCCTTTATAGCCATTTCTCCCACTTGGTTTTAATGGGGCTAGAGAGAGAGGAGGGAGGAGGAGGCCAGTTTCAGTCCATGGGGGCTGGGGACCTGTGCCCATGGCCTAGGGCAAGTGTAGCTGGTGGGCTGTCCTGGTCTACCTGTCCTGCCTCTGCCCGTGGGGAAGGGGCTCTGGGGAGGGGGTGCAGGTGGTGCCTGGCACCGAGTTTGGTTAGCCTCCAGCTGCAGACAGAGGCGATGGACAATGGACGGGGAGCCAAATTAACATTCTTCCTGGAGAAGTTAACAACTTCCTAATTAGAGGCCTGGCGTTGGTGAGGCGCTCAAAGCCTTTGCAGGTCGAGAGGCTCTTCTGGGTAATGAGAGACCGCCTGGGTTTGGAGTGGACCTGGCCGTGCTGGGAGGAGCTGCTGGAGAGCCCAGCCTCGGCCTTCCTGCTTGGTGGTGGGGGTTGTGTTTGGGGACAGGGAG
>PVJX010000492.1:0-119660 GCA_004027295.1 Dolichotis patagonum | reverse complement strand
CTGGGTGTGATGTGAGGCAAAAAACATGGCCTTGGCTGCTCAGGAGTAACCAGCCTGGCAGGGGGCACAATGTCCTCCTGGCTCCTGAGCCCCAGATCCCTGCTGCCCTCGCCACACCCACTGCCTAACCCAGCTGTCCTGATGACATCTAGGAGTGGCATTGTTATGGTTGAGGGTGCCTGCTGGCTTTTCTGCCCAGCACCCCCTCCCAGTGCTGCCCAGCTGGCTTCTGGGGAGACCCTTGGACCTGCCTAGCTTAGAGTTGGGGACCTGGGGTGTCTTGGAGCTGGATATCTAGGGGTATCCTGGAATGGGGAAGCTGGGAGTGTCCTGTGTATGATAGCAGCTGGAAGGTGCCAGGTCCCATGGGGCTCTGTCTTCACTGTAGCTTGGAGGTGGCCCTGACCAGTCCCTCCATAGATGAAGATATGAGGGCTCCTTGCAGGGTGACCCTCAGCATGAAGGAGTTTTTGCTAAAAGTGGCAAAAACCATTGTGTCCCTGGGGAGGAGCCAGAGGAGACATTGGTTATGCCCTCCCCTCAGGGAGTAGCCCAATCCTTTACCCACGGCCCTGGAGGCAGCCAAGGTCATGCAAGGAGATGGTGCCACCTTTGCCTGGGTGGGTGGAGGGTGGCAGTGTCTTCAGCCCATCCCTACCATCTCCTCCTCCCTTCTGTCCTACTTTCTGGAGCTTCTCTGCCCAGGCTGTCTGCAAACTTGTAAGATCACAAGAGTCTGGCCTTGGAAAGGTCAGCCAGCCGTGTGGCGCCCCTGAGTCCTGGGCTGGTGGTAGGGGTGGGGATGGGGCATGCATGGGTTGGGGACAGCACACGGCTGTCTACAGACTGGGAGTCCTGACCTGCTGCCCTAACCCATCTGGGGAGCTAAGACTTTTTATTCAAGTCCCAGCCCTGTCACTCACTGTGTAACATTGAGCAAGGGACGCAGTAGTCCCCTTGGCCCTGTCCCCTCCAGAGTGGCACTGATGACTTCCCTAAGGGTCTGAGGGCCCCATGCTGCTGGATGACATTCCAGTGGGAACTGGTGGTAAGGGGCTGGCTCCCATCCAGCCTGCTCCTTGGGCAAGTGACCCACATTTCCCAGCCTCAGCTTTCCAATTTCGGCATTGGCCATGATGCTGCTTACCTCGCTGAGATGTTTTCCGTTCTTGGGAGCCCTCTGTTCCCTCCCCGTGCATTAATGCGCCTGTCCTTCCTGTGCACATGGGCTGTGTGGCGACCACAGAATGAGCAGGTGACTCAGTCCCTGCCTCTGGTAGTTGCCTGAAGTTAGAAGGACCAGGGAGAGATGCTGTGAGCCCCTGCAGGGGAAGAAGAGAGGGCTAAAGTCAGTGAGGGCTCCTGGGGGTCTGGTCCTTGGGGTTCAGCAGGATCTGGGGTTGCTGGTTGGGAGAGGGGCTTGGACACCTGTTTGGGAACAGTGTAACCCAAGGCTGGGCAGAGTAGTGGGAGACCAGGGACCTGGCAGGGTGGAGAGGTCCCAGCCCTGGAGTGGTGAGGGCCCTTAGGCCGAGGGTGGGACAGATTTCCCATGACACAGGGCAGGGAGTCAGCTGACAGGAGCTGGGGTCCCAGCCCAGAGCCCTCATGGGTCCTGGGGGACAGTGGGGGTTCATGTTGGGGTGGGGTCAGGGCTCAGCATTGTGAAGGCCTTGTGAAGTGAAAGTGGGGAAGAGGCTTGAAGACCTGTGAGGTCAGCCCTGGAGGTTCTGCCCAGGATGGGGGTCAGCTTTCAGCTAGAACAAAGCCTGTTGGAGGGCGAAGAGAGGGAGCATGGCGGGGCTGCGGTGGTCTGGGCTTCGTCTTTCTACTCCGTGGGCTCTGGTGTTTAGAGGGGAGGACCTAGAACTTTTTGGAGGGTCAGGAGGTTGACACCCCAACGCACAGTCTCCTTGGCTTTGCCTTACTCAAGGAGGCTGAGCGTAACCCTGGGCCACACAATACTGGGCAGAGGCCAGGGGTGCTGGCAGAAGTGAGCTTTGCCCTGGCCAAAGTCTAGTGGTCCCCACCACATCTGGCCAACTTTGGGACCTGGGGATCTTCCTGGCCACAAGTGTCTTTGTGCCTGGGCTGCTGGGGAAGCTTTGAAATTCCTGCCCCAAAAGGAAACTTCTGCGCTCCAAACAGTGAAAGATTTCCCTAATAAAGGAAGAGGCATATTCAACGGTGGATATTGTGACAGGTTGTGTGCCGGCTGGGCCTCACCTCTGGGCTCCTGACCTCCAGTGCCAGCCCTGCATCTGCTCTCAGTGGGCTGGCGTGGACCCCAAATCTGACCTTGGAGCCTGCAGAGCCTCCTGTGTCCTGCTCTGCACCTGTGGCTGGGCAGAGGCTGGGCCAGTGAGATACTAGTTCCCCTTGCTGTGCCCTGCAGGCTCCTTTTCCTCTCTTGTCCGTCTCCCTGCTTTGGGCCACCCAAGGGAGGCTCTCAGCATGCTTCAGTTTACCTTTAGGGGCACCACTTCCTCCCGAGTGCCCCAGCCCCCGGCATGGCAGCAGCACCCTCCCTAGGTATCCAAATATGTCTTTGTACACAACAGGGGAGACCCGGAGGCAGAGTCAGTTTTTGCTGCCCCATGAGCTTGAGGAAGCTAAGGGTCAGACAGGATATTTATCTGGCTTTTTCCTCCTGCTGGGGTTGTACCCAGAAGAAGGATGTTGGTGTCCGAGTCACCTAGGCCCGGCTAACATTAAGGTAGAGATGGCCTGGGCATAGGTCCCCTCCTCCAGCCCTCAGGGCCTCAGATGTGGTACTGTGTGACTCTGGGTCACACTCAGTCTCCTGAGCAAGGCAAAGTCAAGGGAGAGCTAGGGTCCAGCTTCTCTGCCTCCTGACTATGCGACCCAGCACCCTGTAGTCCTCAGCACCTTCCTTTGCTGGGGTTGAATCTGTTTCATCCTCTCTCAGTGTCCTCATTTGCCCTAGAAAGGGAGCCCTGGATTTGTTCCTGTTGCACAGAGAGGGAAACTGAGGCTCTGAGAGGCACAGGGGATGGCCATTTAGGGTGTCCAATGGGGAGCATCTGCTGTGTCACTGCGTGGTAAGACTGGATAGGGCTGGTGGCAGGAATGCAGGTGCAGGGTTCCAGGAGTGGGGAATCATGGGTCATGGCCAGGGCAGTCTTGGAGGAGCGGGGCAGATGTCGGAGGTGGCTGTGAGGTGGGAGGCTGAGCGTCTGGGCCTGGTGAGGTCATTTGGCCATGGCTCAGAGGAAGGTGGCAGTGAATGGTCTCCCAGATGGGGACCTGGGGATAGGAGAGGCGGGGAATCCTGGGTTGGACTAGAGGAGTGGCCCTGTCTATAGTCGTATACGCAGATACGCTGTGTGTCTGCAGCTGCTCCAAAGGGACTTCTTGTACCTGGTCACCATTCCCCAAGGCTGAAGGCTTTGCCCTAATGTGTTGGGTTGTCTTCATTGTCAGGCACCCCCAACTTTTTTTAAGGTTTCACTATGTAGTCTAGGCTGGCCTCGATCCTGCAGTAATCCCCATGCCTCAGCCTCCTGACTGCTGGCATTATAGTAGTGCATCACTACTATAGTAGCCTAGCCTTTCTGCCCATCGTTTAGGTGGGGAAACTGAGGGATTCATCTCAGTCCTTCTAGATTCCTGGTATCAAGAGCAGAGACCAGGAACCCAAGTGGAGCTCAGTAGGAAGGTGGCAGGAAGACATGGGGTCCGAGAGTACGTCCTGCTGATGCTGGGTGCATGCATGCACGTGTGCGTGTGCGTGTGTGTGCGTGCGGGCGTGTGTGTGGTGCATGTGCTTGAGCGTACATGAGTGGCGGGCCCATTAACAAACAGAGAAATAAATTAGCACGTATTCAACCCACCAAATGTTCCTTCTGTTCTGTATAATAGAGCACGGGAACATAATTTTCCCCTGGAGCAAATTGCAACAGCTGAACCTGTTCCTCGTTTTCCTCCAAAAACTGCTTAGAATTCTGGAATGCTTGTTGATTTCGGGTCCTTTCCCTTTCTGGCTCCTGTCCCCAGGCCCCAGGCCACTTCCCTTCCCTTCCTTGTGCCAGTCCTCAGCGGAACCAGATTGTCACAGAGTGAGGTTCCCACTCTGCAGATGGGAGGTGCCCGGGAGCAGCGGCTCAGGCCAGAGCCCTGGCTGGGGGTAGGGACTGCTGGTGCCCCGAGCCATTTTGATGAAGGAAATGCCCTGGGCTGGCAGATGGGCCAGCAGCTTCCCACCAAGACTGCCATAGACATGCTGTGTGACCTTGGGCCACACATCACCTACTCTGGGCTTTGTTACCACCCTGTGAAATGGACCAATTTGCCTGCCACCTCCCCAGGAATGCTTGGTAGCATAGAGAAGGTGACATTGGTGGGTGCTGTCTCCTCCTGAGGATACCAGGGGTGTGAGCTGGCAGCCCCACTCCTTCCCAGGCCGCTGGATTCAGGGTCTCCTACTTTGTTTCTAAAAGCCACAGGGCACATCTCATTTTTTAAAGCAAGTTCATTTTAATCCATTTTAATTAAAGTGACTTATAAAATGTATATTTGTTTATAGATTTTGTTTGTGCGTGTCCTGATGGTTTCTGTCATTCAGAGCCTGGTCCAGATGCCCGCTTCCAAGCTGCCCCCCAGGGCAGGATCTGGGTAGGGGAGGCCGTGCTTTTGGTTTCCACTGCCAGGGGCAGCAGGGGCAGCAGGAATCTGGGGTTCGGGACCTGGGATCTTTCACCTCTTTACCCTGCTCCAGGGCCCTGGCTGGACTATGGAGGGTGCCTGTCTGTCCTCTAGGCCAGTGGCTTCTATACCCCTCGACAGAGCCATAAAGTCCCCAAGGCACCTCCTGGGTTTACAGCCAGGCTGCTGCGTGTTGGGAGAGGAGTCGGCCTGACCCGCCTCCCTCCAGCCACACTGACTCTGCTGGAAAGTCCTCCTCAATCTGCTGTCCATCTGAGTCTGCTCTGGCTACAGTGACAAGATGTTCCAGCAACAGACATTTGTTTCCCTGTGTTTTTGGGCTCTGGGGATCAGGGTGCTTGTGTGGTTTGGGTCTGGTGGGGGCCTCTTTCTGGTAGCAGGTGGAGAGAGGGAGAGA
The DNA here is from genome assembly GCA_004027295.1 of Dolichotis patagonum. Lineage (NCBI taxonomy): Eukaryota > Metazoa > Chordata > Mammalia > Rodentia > Caviidae > Dolichotis > Dolichotis patagonum. The sequence goes on along the minus strand of PVJX010000492.1, from coordinate 114,577 downwards.
GATGGGTCTGGTATCTGTTTACAAGGACACTAATCCATTGGATCAGGGCTGCATCCTTATGACTTCATGTAGCCTGAATTCATCATTGGGGCTGGAGCATAAGCATGAGTGTAGGGACACAGTCTGCCCATAATGGTACCCCATGCCCTGGCTGTATTCAATGCAGACTGTGTATTTACTTCCTGGAGGCCCTGTCTAGCACAGGTTTGGGATATGGGTGCCGTGATGCTGGCACAGACTGGGGAGACTGCTAGGCTTAATAGGACCCACCCCTAGTCTTGGCATGTGCAGGGTAGGTCCTATTCCCTAGCACCCCCACATTGGGCTGCAGCTCATCCACTGTGCCTGCTCTGTCCCCCACTGCCCACAGAAAGAGTTCTGCCCCCAAGCCCTCCCAGCTGAGTCCCTGCCCAACCCTCAGGACCCCAGCAGAGTTTTACTTCTGATGTTTGTACCTGCACCTCCTCCCACAGGTGTGAAGCTGTTCCTCCAAGGCCAGTGAGCTTCTGCTCATCCTGTGCAGCCCTCCTGGGCCTACCCGTCCCCAGCCCCTGTGCAGCTCCTGTGTTCTGGGCTTCCCAGCACTTGCCAGGGTGGTGTGTTCCAGTGCTGGGCCCCAGGAGGCCGGGTGCCTGCTCCCTGTTGTCACCTGTGGTGCATGGTCAGTGAGCCCTGTAGCCTGGCACTGCCCAGGGCCTGGTGACTGCCACCATGGAGGGAGGCAGACAGCAAACGAGACAAAAGCGTGAAATCTACACAAGGTTCTTGATGACCTCAGGAAGGGAGTGCGGGGCTGGGCAATAACTAGATGAGACAGAGGACATGAAGGGCCTTGTGGGTTCCGGGGAGGGCACTAGGGACAGAGGAAACTCTGCACATGGGAGCAGACCAGCCTGAGTAGGGATAGAGGTGGGAGACCCTGTGGCCATTGTGGGTAAATGTGCAGATGCACAGACTGGTGTAAGGACTCTGGATTCTGGACCAAGACAGGTTGTGTTAGGATGTGTCAGGAGTGACAAGCCCTGGTGTGGGTTCAGGGTCCTTCTCCCTCCTGTGCCACAGGAGAGGATGCTGATGATGGCAGCCCTGAGTGGGTTTGCAAGTGGCATCTAAGCAGAGGAGGCAGGAAGGCGTGACCACAGAGTGTTTGGGACAGAAACAGGGGTTGGGGGAGCCCAGGACACTACAGCAGCCAGAGGCTGAAAGAGGAGGAACCCTGGAAGAAGACAGCTCTCTGCTAAGCACCTGGCTCCGGGAATGCATTTCAGACTCCAGCTTCTGGAACTTCGAGGGGACCCTCTGCTGTTTTTTGTTTTTTTTTTTTGAAACTGGGTCTTGCTATACAGTTCAAACTGGCCTTGAACCCACTATGGAGCCCACGTTGGCCTCAAACTCACAGTGATTGTCCTGCCTCAGCCTCCCTAGTGCTGGGATTATAGGTGTATGCCACCAGGCGTGTTTCTTCTGGCGTTTTAATATCACCTGCTTTATGGGTGGTTTAGTGCAGTGGCCTGGGGGCACTTGCATAGTGACACAGGACCGGAGGAGAGGATGGAGGGCCTCAGTGTCCTGGGGCCCTAGGAACATGCACCTGTACTGTGGGGTGAAATCAGAGGCCCACAGTGACGGGACTGACCCATTGCAGTGACCCAAAAAGTGACAACCATAACAACACCTCCTGCGGTGGCTCCCACCTTGGTCCTTACTGAGGCTGGGTGGAGGCCCTCCAATAGTTCAGCCCCAGGACCTTTGCAGGGCTGAGTCCCCAGAGAGAGCAGACCACCCTGCCTGGCTTTGAACCCTGTTCTTCACCTGTGAGCTTGCCAGCCATGAGTGTCTGGAAGATAGTGATGTCACAGTGTTGCCCTCCGGGTCAGCTGAGGCTTAACACTGTTAAAACACAAAAAGGACTCAGACAGCCAGTGGCTCCCCAAGGCTGGGGTGGGGCAAAGATCAACCCAAATGCAGACCAGCTGTGCCACCCGTGCTCTGGCAGAGGTGAGATTTCCTGTGCAGCTGTGGGACTTGCTTTATGAAGGGCCTGTCTTGGGGGACCCCCAGGTTGGGGATCAGCTGTCAGCCCCCTTCCTCCTGCTAAGGCCCGGAGCCCTTGATCCCCCCACTCACCACCTTGCTGAGAGCAGTTGTCCTGGGGCTTGGTGGAGGAGAGGACCCCTGGCAGGGGGCTGCTGGCGACCTCCCTGTGGATCTGGGGTGGCAGGGATGCTGGCCAAGGCAGCTGTAAAAACGGCTGTGTGCCCTTCATGGTCACAGCATTTTCAGGGCCGCTGAAGTCTGCAGGGGAGACAGACGGTGATAATTACAGCCCAAATCTTGGTCCCCTTAAAGAGAGACCCAGAGGGGCTGGGAGGGGAGGGAGAGGCCAAACTTTTTGATAATGTCGTAAACAGAGTCTGTCCCCCAGGAAACAGCAGTGGTGGTGGCCACAGGCTGACAGATGTGTGTGCTGTCATATGGGCCTACAGAGGCAGGAAAGGACACTGGGCAAGATGGATGGGTTGTAACTCACCAGGCCTGGGACTCAGGGACAGCCAGCTGCACTAATGAGGGGATGGTGATGTTGGTGAGGAGCAACAGCCTGGAGCTGGCATCTGGGGGACAGTGGGTGCCTGCACGGTCCAGGGGGCTCTCCCCAGCCTCTGGCTTATGGCTCAGATGTTTTCTGAGTTAAGAATGTTTGTATAGGCCTGAGGGATCACAGACAGAGGGAGCAGTGTGGAAGAGCCTCACTCCAGGTTGTGAGGCTGTATCCTAAGAAGCAGGGAGGCTGGTGTGAAGGAGGGAGTGCTTGGGATGCTGGACCCTGTCCCCAGACTGCCAGTCACTAAGGCCAGAGATTTCCCTGAGTTGCCACATTTCAGAGAGAGCCTGAGACAGTCCTTCCGGAGAGTGCCTGGTCCTCATCCCAGCACAGCCCTGACTTGCTGTGTGACCTCAGTGGGACCCTGGTGTCCCTGACAAGATGGAGAGCAACTGTCGCTTCCTAGACTCCAGGCTCAGTGCCACTTGGGGCTGGGGAGGTGGTGAGGAGGACACTGCTTGGGAAGGTGGAGGAGCGCAGGGCTTGGGGGGTGGTCCAGAGACCCAGAGTGGGGGTGGGGGTGGGGCTGCTCCTTGCGAAGCATCCCAGGCCCAGGGCATCCAGGGACTTGGAGGAGTAGCTGTGTTTGGGCTGGGCCTAGTGCGCTTGAAGGTAGGGTGGGGGGCCTCATGTCCCTGAATCCCCCCCCCCACAACGTGTGTGAACCCAGGCCAGTGCTTTTGCACTGTGACTCTGTCGCAGGGTAGCTGCGCAGAAGGCAGAGAACTGCATTTGTCTTCCTGTATGTGGAAGGATCTGGGGCAGGAGCAGGGATTGCAGGGTCAGAGGCTGGGCCAGCTGGGCTCCCCCAGTAGTAGAGGTGCAGGGGTGGGGTTCCAGTAGGGTGTTCCTGCCTCGTGAGGCTGCCCTGTCACGTTAAGTCAGTTCAGGCACGGGTCAGCATGGTGTTCATTAAACGTTTTAAACTAGAATTGAAAGCACTGCAAGCTCCAAACAGCCCCCTCCCCCACAGCCTGGCCTTTCAAGTTGTCTGTCTGGGCCAGGTATCCTGGTGATAGAATCTCCAGCCTGTGGTCTTCAGCGATTGGTTACCCATTGCTCAGAGGTGGAGACTGAGGCCTTGAGGGAGAGCGTTTCTTGAGCCTCACTAGGTTGGGTCCCTTGGCCTGCCCTCTCTTCACCCACTGTTTCATGGGGAGGTTGCAGTCCTTGGCTCTGGTGTTACCCATAAACCAGGAGAGACTGAGTGGGTGGAAGGCTGAGGGTCGTAGGAGGAGAGGGGATACCGGAGCCCACTCCTCAGCCCCCAGCTCTGAGGCCCTAGTACCGAGCTGGTTCCTGCTAATTAGCACCTTAACAAACCGTGCCCAGGCGCTCTCCACGCCTGCTCCTAGACAGATAATTACAATGATTTTTTGGCTGCTGGGGGCTGTAGGGGGGCTTTTCTGTTTTTTTTTTTTCCACTGTCCACAGGGATTTTCAAATCTACCCACTCTTGCCTCATTTGGAGAAGAAAAAAAAAGTGTTAATGGACCTTTTTTCTGCAGCTGAGAAGGACAATTTATGATAGAGGTGACAAACTTCATTTTAATGAGAAGCAAATTCTGCCTTGTTTTAAATTATGGTGCCCCTCCTCCACCCCATCCATGGATTTGGGGCATTGAGAGAGGAGACTGAGGTGTCAGGTTGGCAGGACCAGGGGTGCCAGAATTCTGGCCCCCAGGGTCCCTGTGTCTGTCTGTCACATGCATCTCTCTTTTGAGATGAAGTTTCCAGAGGAATGCTGTGGCCTCAGTTGACATATGAGACTGAGGTCATGGAGGCTAAAGATGAACCCTCACACAGCTGAAATCTGAAGGGTTGTAGTGGGATTTGAGCTCTGGGTCTGGCACCAAACTCCAATCTCTCGCACTGGGTCTCTTTTCACTGCCTGCCCCCAGGGCCCAGAGACCACGCATGTGCAGCTGTCTCCCCACCCGCTCTAGGTGGCGTAGGGGTACAGGTTGGGCTGGCCAGACAGGGTGCCTTGGTGCTGGCTGCCCAGGCTCCTCTTCCTGCACAGAGAGGCAGCTGGAGGTGGGCTGCCCAGTATGGGTGCTCTCCTAGCTCTCTAAGGGTATCAACATCAGGGACTCCCTGAATGACAGACTGGGACCTCTGGGACCTGGCTGGATATGGTGGTGGGGTGACTTAAGCCATCAGGGTTAAGAGGCCAGGCTGCCTTAGAGATGCTGGACTGAGCTGGGACCCAGAGCTGGCAGTTTGTTCTCTGGATGCAGAGCTGCGCCTAGGTTGCTTCTCCCTGTGTTGCTGCTTCTGTGGGAAGCCAGAGCATCCCTGCCATGGCCTCTGGGGTGCTCAGGACGCCAGCCCCAGTCTGGCATGAGCCTGGCCCAGTTTTAGAGGTGGTTGCTCCTTGGGAGCTCCAGCAACACTGGGACCCCCCCCCCCATCTGCAGAGTGGGTAGAGGGCCCTGGCTGCTGGGCCGCCGCGGGGCTTCTTCCATCCTCTCTGAACTGACTATGGGAATCTGGGACTCAGAGGCTCCCAGACCCTAGGTTTGCTGGGTCAGAGGGGTCCCCTGCAGCATGGCCTCCACTTTCCCTTCTTGCTAGAGGCAGTGTGAACACTGGGGTCTGTGCCCCACAGCTCCAGGAGAGCATCATCCTGCCCCTCATAGCAAAGACCTTAGAAAAGTCCCCACCCCTTACCTGAAAATGGACTAAAAATGTTTCCCTTAATCAGATGCAGGGAGGGTGCATATGTGGGCTGTTTGACACTCAGGGTCCTTGAGTGTTGGGTTGGAAGGAACCTTCCAAGCCCCGAGGCTGCTTCCCCAGGTGTGTGATGCTGTCATCACACTTCGATTTGTCCTCATCCTCCTCCTGACCCAACTCTGTCCCCCACCTCTCTGCAGCAACCCTGGCCTCCATCCCAGCTCTGTGGATCTGTCACTGTCCTGCCCAGCCTGGGTGTGGCTTGGGAGGGGGAGGAGCCAGATCCTGGCAGCTCCACTCACAGGCTGACCCTGGCCCCTGTGTTGGCCACCGGATCTCCCGGAGGGTCCAGGGAGGAGACAGGAGAGAGGTCAGGGGCACAGAGATTAGGTAAATATGGTCAGCACTGGCTGGGACCCTCGGGTGGATAGTCCAGCTAAGGCAGAGGCCAGAGTGGGTGTGGCCCAGTGGATTTGTTCCCTCCCCTTGAGCCTTTGTTGAGTTTTGATGACTTCCAGGCTTAGTGCCCAGGTACCTCAAAGTAGTTCTTGCTGGCTCGTGGGACTTCTTACTCAGAGCCACCTGGTGGGGATGCCCTCTCTTTCCAGGAAGAGGGCACTGTGCAGTTGTTAGCCTCTAGTGCAGCTCTGGCCCTGGGAGTGGGCTGGCTGTGTCTGCAGCCTGGGTAGGGGTCAGTGAATCTCAGACAGGGCCTTGTACCGGGGCTGGTAAATTGTCCCCAAGGGCAGTGGGAGCCCTAGAAAGATCTGGAGCCATGCAGGCCCGAGTGACAGGGCAGGAAGATGCCTGTAGGGACATGGCTGCAGCAAGCCCAGAGAAATCCCTGGCAGAGGACGTCCGCACCCTGGTGCCCCTCCCCAAGTTATAGTGTCTCGTCTGACCTGATCAGGGAGTGAATTGCAGGTGTAGATCACCCTGGCGAGTAGGCATTGATTTCTGTTAAAAGCCTGGGTCAGCAATTGCTCTTTCTGCTGTCCTCCTCAGATGGTCTGGCCCTGGGCTTGCCTGGTGTGCTGGGTGGGGAGCCAAAGCAGGGAGTGGGCTAGAGGAGGGAGGGGCAGACACCCATGTGCCCCTCGCCCTGACATCCCGGCTGCTGTCACTTCCCAGTGGCTTCTAGATGCACAGGGCTCTCTGCACAGACCTGGTTCTCTTCCTTGTGCCTCTCCTCACAATTTGTATTTATTGCTTTATTTGCTTAATGTGAGGCCAGAGGCTGCAGCTGCCTGGTTCGAAGTTTTGTTCCCAGTGCCAGAGACCAGGGAGGCGCTCAATAAATACCTGTTCCAGGGGTCTGGGAAGGCGGACTCAGTGGACTTCTGGCTCAGGTAGATTTCCCTTTCTGGAGCCAGCTGGGGAGAAGAGGAGGAGGGAGAGGATGCTGAGCTTGCCCCCATCTGCCTGGCAACCCTGCTTCTGCCCTTGGTGGAAGGGAGGTACCTGGGGTTCCTGAAACCAGCAGGAATGGAGGCAGGCCCTCCTGGGGGTCTGGGAGCCTGGCGGTGGGGGGTTGGGACTGAGGCAGTCAGGTTAGGGTGACAGCTATGTTGGAGCTGGAGTTAATAATTGCCCATTTTGAGGCATGGGGGGATGGGAGGCTTTATAAATTATCATTCATGCAATTCCCAACGTTTCCCATTGGGTAAACCTCTTTACAACATAACTAAATGAAGTACTCTGTCAATTTTCTCTTTTGAGAGACCACTGCCTGCTCCTTGTGACTGCTTGGGTTTTGGGTTGAGTAAATGCAACACGTATGTGCGATGTGGCCTATTGTGGGTGGACACTTACAGTGTCTCCCTTTCACTTCAGAAATAAGACTTCCCTGTGTGTGTGTGTGTGTGTGTGTGTGTGTGAGAGCACCACGGTGTGTGTGGAACTGCCTGTCCGGAGAGTGTAAGCTTTACCAAATAAGGTCAAATAGTTTCCTGTGACTGCTGCAGCGACTTTCGGTGTCCCCAGCCGGAAGTGGGAAATCTTGTTCTCCACCAGCATTCACTGGTCTGGCTTGGGCCGCAGACATAACAAAGGTGGGGTCAGGCCTCGTGCTTTTCCTTGGTATCTCAGAGCTCCACTGGGCTTCCTCAAGCTCTGTCACGTGTTTATCAGCCCTTCAGGTCTCCTCATCTGACAGTTGCTTGTTCTTACTCTTTTGCCTTTTAAAGAACGTGGGTGATTCGTCTTTTTTATTATTATTGATTTGAAGAATTATTCATGTAGCCTGGAAACGATCTTTCTGTTGGCTGTCCAGGCTGCAGGTCCATTTGGTGGGCTGTCCATGCCTCGTCTTTTCCCTTCATCATACCTTTTGTTGCATAGATGATTGAAAGTCAAATTTCTCACCTTTATGGCTCATGCTTTTTATAGCTTATTTGGAACGAGCATTTTTTAAGGCTCTTGATGCATATTGCTAAATGATCACTGGGAAAAGGTGTCCTCATTTGCCCTTGGAATGGGTCAGGGGAGGACAGGTGCCTGGGAGCGTCCACGGCAGATGAGAAGGCAAAGGAGAGAGATTGTGAATGAACAGGAGGAAAATGCTCTGCTTGATCCTTGACTCCATCCTGAGAGGCCCCTCTCTCTGTTCTCCTTTGGAGAGCTGAGGTCCCCCCAGGGGCAGTCACAGGTGACTTGGATTCGGGCTTGGCTCTGGCTGTGGGGCTGGGAGTTGTGGGGCTGCGGGGAGTGTGGTTAATTGGTGTCCAGGGAAGGCGAGAGGCAGCAGGAGCTGCGCATGGAGGGATTGCCAAGAGTGCAGTGTTTGCGCCTCCAGAATCGCACTGCTTGGGGACTTGGGGGGCTTGCATCTTGGCATCCTGGGTTCTGGCGGTGGCTCTGTGGTCTGGGGCACTCCTTTCTCTGAGCCCCTCTCCTGTGCCGAGTGGGAGTGATGCTCAGGCTGTCCTCAGGGGCACAGGCCTTGTGAGGTGCAGAGATCCTGAAGCCACACAGTTCCCTGGAGGTGGCAGACTGGCCGCCAAGGAGGCTTAGAGGAGGATGGGCACCCAGGCATGGCAGAGTGGGCTGCACTGGGGACACTCAGGGGCCATCAGCAGGGTGGGGAAGTCAGGAACGGAGATGGGATGGGCCCACCACCCCTGAGCTCTGTGTGCAGTGTCCTTTTGGGAAACTGATTTTGGCCAGGGAGAAGGGGCTGGAAAGATGTTGGGGCTGGGCAGATAAGGGCCACCCTGTCCTTGCCTCTGTTGACCAGACACTGTCCCTTTTCACCAGACTGGCTGCTCTGTCTCCAGGCCACCCGGGCCTGAGGGGTTAATTTTGCTGCGCCTGAGCATGGCGGCATGCAAATCCATACACTCTTATAAACTGCTTAATTAGGCGAATGTTAATGAGACGTTAATTACTGTTGTGCCCGAGGATCCCACAGAAACGGGGATTATGTTTCTCTTCAAACATCCCGTCTTAATTATAACTTGTGCTCAATTCTGCAGTCTTCACCAGCGACAAGGGTGGGGCAGGCTCCTCCTTCCCTGGGCTGTTCTCCCCAGCTCCTGCCTCCGGTCCTTCCTTCATTGCTTTCGCTGGTGAACACCTGCTGTGTGCCAGCCCTGTCCCAGAGCTGGCAGTAGTGGCAGAGGGCAGTCCGCCCCACTGTGGGAGCCCGTTGCTGTCTGTGGTTGCTGTCTGGGTTGTTATCCCAGGACATCTCTTCTGATGTTGTCCTCTTGTCAAGATCTTGGGCAAGGACTAAGGGGCCCCTATTCTGCTATGCCCTGGAAGCCTGGAAGCTTCCAGGCCCCCAGCCCTCCTGCCTGACCCTCAGTGAGGAGGGGCTCCTCCCTAGTATTTAATTACAGCAGCAGAGAACGACTTGCCCAGAGTGTTCGGAGCCTGACCTGGACCAGAGGAGCACATTTCTAGTGTCCAGACAGCTTAACCTGAAAGCATACAATCATGGTGCAGAGCTTTTAGCCCATTATGTGTATTTGTCCAGTTATACCTCAGGCCTTTAAACTGGCTGCTGCGTCTCCAGACAGGAAAACAAGGAGCGTCCTTTGCAGCTCCTGTGATCAGCAAGACGGCTGGGACGGCCTTTAGTTGCAGGCAGTCTGTGCCTCCGCACTGGCTGCATGGCTTGTCCCTTGGAGTTTGGTGGCAGGTCTCTGCGTTCCTCGCTGAGTGCACTGGAACACATTTTGAGTTTAATAGAATGGCTTGATTTTATTTTTCTTTTTTTGGCTTTTTGAGACAAGGTCTTCCTATGTAGTTCAAACTGGCCTTGAACTCACTATGCAGCCCAGATTGGGCTTGAACTTGTGGTGATTCTCTTGCCTCAGCCTCCTGAGTACTGGAATTATAGGCATGGGCCATCAGGCCTAACCAAAACGGCTTGAAGGGTTCTGAAGCAGTGTTCTGGGAAGGAGACAAGGGCACTTCTGTGGGTCGCCATGCCTTTCTTCGATGTGCAAACAAGACTGGGCATTAGTTTGGATTGTCACATGACGATCTAAAATGCTGAACAGCCATACAAAATTGCTTCTCGATGCTGTGCTTTTGAAGAAGAATGGCTAGAATGTGCACATGGAATGGGGAATACCCAGGGCCAGAGAGAGCGCAAGAGAGAGTATCATGATTTGATGGAATGTTTGCTTCTGCAGAAAAAGATAAAGCACATGAGTACCATCAGGAAGCAGTGGGATAAGCTAATAAAGAAAGGGATGTGCATCCCTCCACCTCACCACTTGGGTAAGGGGGTGCCCAGCCCCTGAACAGGCAGCTGCCAATGGCTGGAGGCTGATATTCATGGTATTTTTCACTGGAAGAATTGTCAGATGTGTAAAAATAAAGGAATATTCCATCCTGAAAGAATAAATTAAATGGCTTCAATTTTAAACAAATGTTACTTGTTAATAACAACAGAATAAAATTTCTGTGGTTGGGCACTTCTGGCTATGTTCCTGGTGTTGCATTTGCTGTGAATCCCATCTCCCATCCCACTGCCCTCTTCTCCCCCAGGATGCACTGACATAGTCCTCTTCCTGTGCCCCAGTTTCCCCAGCCCCAGGCAGACAGGGGTAGGTTCAGGGACCAGGGGGCTCGGGCTTACCCTCCCCAGGGACCCCAGTGGAGAGGGGATGAGAAAGCAGGCAGGAAGGTGGGGGACTGCGGGGGACTGGAGGGCCACCTGCTAGCCCCAGCTGATCATGACCACACAGACACACATTCTCCGTGTGTGACCAGATGAGTGTTTCCCAGGAGAAGCCAGAGATCCGCATTGCCATGTGGTTTGGAAAAGTTGGCGCCTGAGTCTAATCTTCTAAATACCACAGAGCAGGGCAGAGGTAGAAGAAGCATCCCAGTGCTCAGCTGGTCCCCTTCCTGTTCCGGGCCCTGCAGACCCCACTCCTCACCTGTGTCCCTGTGTTCCCAGCCCAGTGCCTGGGCTCCCTTCTGTCCCCGCACCCTCCCACCCCTTGGGGTGGGGAAGAGGGAGCTGCCAGTGTACATGAAAGAACCAGAAACCGGGCTGCTTCTGGAAAATAACAGGCATGAGTCACCGCTGCACTCCCTTTTAAGGAGGAAAACACGGCCACCTCCTTTGCATTGTTACCCGCGCCCACTGGGAGGGCGCCCCCCGCCCTGGCAGGTACTTTCTGGGGCACAGCTGCCTGTGAGGTGGGTGCTGGCTGGCACCGGTAAGTGTGGTTGTGGGGCTCAGCGTGGTGGCTCAGTGGCAGCTTTAAGAATAACACAGGAACTCTTCCATTAAAGCCACTGGGACATCAACTGACGTGTCTTAATAGGACACTCAATTAGAGCAAGGTTCCTGCCACGACGCAGACGCCCCCACAGAGCAGGCGCTTTTCTCCCGTCATCAACATCTAGCATGGTCCCTGTTCCCAACCAGGCGTGAGACCTGTGCTGCTCCTCCTCCCCGACACTCCTCCGTGCCTCTGAGATGAGGGGTCCCAGCCGTGGTGAAGCGGGTCCCTTGCTGAGCACCCACCTGTGCTGTGCACGGACCCTGCCCTCGGTGCCTCTGTGTAAGGCCTGGTCACCTCCTCTTTGCAGTCCTTGGTGGGCGTGTGTGAGTGAGGGGACCGAGTTTCCAAGAGGATTCCCTGTGACCCCAGTTCCAGGCCCCCCCAGGCTGAGCTGGCTCTGATAGGTATTTCCTGACAGTGGCCCCATCTGATGACCCCCTGGACTGGGCGTGCTCACTGCGATCTTTCATTTGAAGACACTGAGGCAGGGGAGGGCCATGGCAGGGAAGGCAGGGATGGGAGGGTGCCAGGCTGGGCCCAGGAGCCAGGCTCTTAGCTCAGGACCCACCCACAGGCCTCAGCTCCTCTGTGGAGCAGGCTCTGACTGTCAGCACTGCCCTGAGCTCAGCACTCTTGCTTGTGGAATCGCTGTCCTAGATGGGCATCATGACGGGAGGAGGCACCTGGGACGGGACAGAAGGGCCAGCTTTGGAAGTTGACGAGGACAGTGTCTAGTGCCAGATTCTTTGCAGGTGAGGAAGTGGAGGCCTGGAGATGGGGGCAGCCTGCCCTCAGGGTGCCTGGTCAGGTGGGGAGCAGGGCTTTCTTCTGCACCCATGGTCACCCTGACTTATTTATTCCCAGATGAGGCTGGTGGGGGTTTGGAGGACCCCTACTAAGCCCTGTCTCCTTTGCCTTTATCTCTCAAACCACTTATACTCTCCTGCCCATTCTTCACCTTCCTGTTATCCTTAAAAAAAAAAAAAGGAAACCTGTGGGGGGGCAGGAAAGGGAGGGGAAGGGAGGAGCAATTGACTTAAATGTTTAAATTAGCCTCACTTTGCTGAAAGCTGGGTGTCAGGATAAATCTGTTCCTACAATGTCATAGATCTTTTCTTGAGTGGGAAGTTGGGGAATAAATGAATGTTCTTCATATATTATTACGGCCTGACACTGCCAAGGCCGGGAGAGGCACCTGCAGTGATTAAGGAGCTGTCCTAGCTAATGAGTGGGCTTGGGCTCCTCATGGGGCTGTGGCCAGGTGCAGAGCCATGAGGGACTGTGACCGTGAGGGCCTCAGCTCCTGGAGCTCCTGCAGCCCAGGCATGGGCACGCTGTCCTCAGGAGAGGAGAGGTGCAGAGAGCAGGACTCTGCTGGAAGTGAGGAAGGCTAGGTGGGGCGGGGCCCAGTCTGGGTCACCTGGGGCCTCTGCAGAGACGGGCACCTGTGTGCTCCTGGTAGCTGGAGCTTGGCTGCTGCGGGGTGAGCTGCACCCTGTATAGCATGGGGAGGGTGCCTGGGAGCAGTTCAGTGTTTTGCCACATGGAAGCCACCAGGGAAGGCTTCCTGGAGGAGCCAGGATGAGTCAGGATGGAAAATTCAGTCTGGAGAGGGGAGGAAGAAGGAGCAGCCCAGTATATGTGGTGCCAGGAAGGAGGAGCAGCAGGGAGCAAGTGCCAGGATCCTTTGTGCAGAGGGGCCAGGAGGTGACCTGAGGTGCCTGGTGGCACATGCTCTATAAACACTGGTGAACCCAGGAGGGAATTTTCTGGTGACCTCTGGGAAGGAGTTAAATACAAAGTGTGGCTGGAGCCTGGTGAATGTCGCCAGCTCTGTTCACTAAGCTCTAGGTGTGGGCAGCTGTGCCTGTCATTGTGCCAGTGACCAAGAGATGAGTTCATTTGATGGATAAAAAAGTAGGGGCACAGGGACTGGTCTCCAGGTCTGGCTTCAAAACATTTTTACCTCTGTGCCTCAGTTTCCCCATCTGCACCATGAGGGCCTAGAAGCGATGATTTTGCATCTGGCTTCTCTACAGGTCCGGAGTTGGCTTGGTGTCAGAGCCTGCTGACCTGAGCTCCCTCACCGGAGTGGGGTCCTGGGCCTGACCTGCTGGCGGCTTCCTCCTTCTCCATCGGATTTCTTGGGCTGCTTCCCTTTTCCTCCAGGCCAGTGAAGGACCTGTCTGGGTTTGGTATTGGGGTGGGAATAGGGGCCCTTTGCAGTGTGTACATTTCCATGCTTCCGGCAAGGATGGAATGGGACTTTCTGGAGTGGCTTGGTCCCCTTTTCCCAGGCCCAGCCCTTGGGAGGAGAAGCTGCACCTATCTTGTACACGACCCTGCACAGATCTCTGTGCTTCCCACCTACCTGTCTGCCCCAGGCTTTGCAGCCACGCTGGGGGCTGCGGACCCTGAGGTCCTGTTTCACAGGTGAAGAAACTGAGTTTTATGGGAACATGGTGTGGGCTTGGCAAGGGGCAGGGCGGCTCTTCTTGGGCACAGAGGCTTGGGGTACCCTGGCTTCTTAGGGGGCACCCAGAGGGGACATTGGGCCCCAGGCCTCTCTGTAGATGCCTTCTCCCCAGGTTAGAGCGTAGGCTCTGATGGATGTCTGACCACATTGGGTGGGGGTCCTGTGACCCTGTCCTGGGAAGTGGGGCTGCCTGTGAGTTAATTAACAAGGAGGCAAAGAGCAGGAGCTAGGACTGGAAGGTGCTCAGTGGCTGCAAATCAGAGCAACTGTGGTTACTGACAATATGACATTTCTGCTGTTGCAGAAGTGGGCAGAGGCCCTGCCAGTACTTGGTCCTAGAAGTGGTGAAACATCCCTTCCTCCTTTTTTCTTCCTTCCTTCCTTCCTGCCTTCCTGCCTTCCTGCCTTTCTTCCCTTTCCTTTCCTTTTTCTCCTTCTTCCCTTCTTTTTTCTCTTTCTCATCCCTCCCTCCCTCTGTCTCTCCCACCTTCCTCCCTTTCCTCTTCCTTCTCCCTGTCTCCTCCACTTCCTCCCACTCCATCCCTCCCACTCTCTTGGCGCGGCCCGATCCTCCTTTCTGGTAGCCGCTGCCTCCCCACCTGTTTGGAGAGGGAAAGGATGAGCAGCAATTCTCACCCAAGGGGCAGAGCCTCACTTTCCACTCTGGTGAGTGGGCCCGTGGGAGGGCTGTCCCAGGCAGGGTGGTGCCCCTTTCTGGTTGGCCAGCTCCATTCAAGTGAGGCTCCAGCAGACACCCTGAGTGTGTGTGCTGGCGTGTGCACACGTAATGCAGCTACTCCAGCCCCTCTTCCACCAGACAGGTTCTCAGTGTGGCTCTCGGTCCTTGGCTGGATTTGGTTTTCTTTTTTTTTTTTTTTTTGGTGCCGGGAATCGAACTCACGACCGTGCTTGCCAAGCAGGGACTTACACTGCTGAGCTAAACCCCCGGCCCATGGATTTGGCTTTCTAATGGCAGAGGCTGAGCCTTCTCTGCCAGCCAAGTGCACAGCCCAGTGTGGCAGTGCCCGCAGTGTCCAGCACTGTAGTCTGGAGACACAGGCTGCTTCCCTTCCATCTTAGGGAGGCCACTCTGGCTCAGCACCGCGGACAGCACCGGGCTCTTTGCACAGCGCTCTGAACAGAGGTCACCTCATGCTGTTCCCAGCCCTGCTCCCTCAGGTGGGGACACTGAGGCCCAGAGCTTCCTGCGGTGTCCCAGGGCAGGCTGTAGCTTTACAGCTGAGTTCCTACTGCAGCAGGAGGAGCTTTAGAAGGATGTCCTGGTGTTGAGACGCATCCCAGCACCTGCCGTGTGCTCAGGAGTGCAGGAGGTATGGCCTCCAATCTCTCTTCTGTCTAGCGCATGGGACCCACAAAACAACGCTGCACCCACACCCTTGGGGGAGGGGTGAGTGGGGCTTGGATCACACTCCAGAACCATGGACTTGACTATGAAGGATGAGGCAGAGCTGCTTCCTATGGGACAGAGCAGGCAGGACGATGCCCCTGGAGATGTGAAAGGAGGAGAAACAAGTGTGGCCACCTAAGAGGAAGCCAGAAGGGGGCCGGCCTGTGTGCAAGGGGTGATGGTGAGAAGTCAGTCACCAGGACTGGCTGAGAGGGTGTTGGAGGCAGGCAGTGCCCCTGGTAAGGTGCTGGCTCCCACACAGACTCATTTTCCCCTGTGCTCCCAGCTCTGGGGCCCAACCTGGTGCCACTGTCCACCCTACCTCTTGCCCTCTTTCTGGGGTGGCTGGTTTCATCTGGAGTGACAATGGTCCAGGTGGTCAGTGGGGGCCTTGGTGCCTCACTGCCTGGCCTGTGATGGTTCCCATCCCTGGTGTTTGTGAGAAGGATGGGGTGGAGCCCCCAGGCCCATGGGGGCCCAGCCAGTGTGGGCCTCTTGCTGTCCACCCATGTGTGCTGCTTTGCCAGCTGCTTGAGTGGTTTGCCGGACACCATGGGGCTGTATTTGGCTGTAAAAGATGAAATAAGGTTCTTGCGAGGAAGGAACAGAGCCTCTGCTAATTAGCTTAGCTGCTGCTCCTAGGAAAAAAGTACAGAGTTGGGCTTCTGGTGCTGGTGGAGTGGTGGGCTTTGTGGGAAGCCTGCCTTGGGGCAGTGGTGCAGGAAGAAGGCTGAGGCAGGTCCCTCAGTCCTCTGTCCACAGAAGTGTCAGCCTGCAAAGGTCTTGGGATACCTCAGCTCTGTGTTCTGACCCCAACACTGCCACTTACAGGCCTGTGACCTTAGATGAGGGACAGCTGACCTCCGTGGGTTCAGAGTCACCTTCTCTAAAGGATGTGGCTGTCTTCTTGTGAGAGAGGGGAGTGTGTGGTTTGAGTGGGAAGACAGCAGGGTGCCTAGCACAGTCAGGACTTAGAGCAGGCTGGTGACCTCAGTTCACCTCTCAGGCACCCTTACTGCAGTGTGGACTCCAGCCTGGTTCATGGAGGGCACACTGGCCTTCTGTCTGGCATATGACTGTCTGTGGAGCAGGGTCCTAACCCCAACCCTAACCCTGGCCACGACCCTACCTTGACTCCAACCCTGACCCTAACCCCAGTGCCTGTTCCCCGTTGTGCAGGCTGGGCCTGGAGATTGGACCCGGGAACGTTGCCTGGTCTCTCCTGCAGGAACTCCTCTATGGCTGGCTGTGCCCTCTCCATCTCGGACTGCCATGGCTTCCCTCTGCTCCTTTTGGGGCTCCACCCATGCGTAGCCCCACTGCAGCCTTGTCCCTGTCCCTTTGCTACCCTGACCTTCCTAGAGATGAGGACTGAGGAGCCATGGCCATCAAGGATGGCCAGGAAAACAGCTGACCTTATTGAGCACACACGGTTCCAAACTGTCCATGAGGGTAACTCCTCGGCTGTAGGGGTGCACAGGTGGCAGCGTCCCCACACCAGCATGTGGTCCTCCAGCTGCCCCCTGCCCTGCCTGTTGTCCTCCTGGCCTAGCCCAGACTGTCCCTCAGGTGGGTCCCATGTGTGACTCTGGGCAGGCTCCACAGGGCAGAGGCTTGGGTCCTGGTGGCCACAGTGCTTCCAGCACCCACGGGCCCTGGCATGAAGTAGATGGCCCACCAGCACCTGTGGGTGGGGATGAATGTGTCAAGTGGGTTAAATGACACTGTGCAGGTTAAGTACCCGGCCCTCCACCAAGTGCGTATTGAGTAAACAGAAGGATGTATCTCGGTGGTCGTTGTCTTCTGATCCCTGGGAGGGGCTGGGGGCCTAGTCCAGAAGCCAGCTTGGGAGCGGCGAGGCAGGGAGAGCCGTGGCCTTGAGCTCCAGGAAGAGGGAGTTTGGGGATGGCAACTGGCGGCCCTGACACCCATGTGGCACGGAGCTGGGGATGGTGTGCGTGCGGTGTGCACACGTGTGGGCAGGTGTGTGTGTAAAACAAATAGCTGGAAAATGAATTTAATTATAAGGCACTTTTAATAGCTATTTATATTTAATCCTGCTAATTCTGCATCTTGTGTTGCCAAACTGTAATTCTATTCTTCTTACTCATTTGCTGGTAAGAGCTTGGGAGAAGGAGGAGGGAGGCAGCCCCAAGGGAAGGCAGTGGGGTCCCCACCCTGAGGCTCAGCACCCCCAGCTGCTGAGCCTCAGGGCAGCAGAGAAGGGCATTTGGGATGTGGGCTGGGGTGGGCTGGGGCAGCAGGCAGGACCCCGGCTCCAGTTCCCATTGGGCCTGCTGCTGGGACTTTGGGGAGACTAACCTTCCCCATCTGTGAAGTTGGCAGGGCAGACTGGCTCAGTCCTCTTCGAGGGCCCCAGTGGAATAAGGGCTGGACTGGTGGGGCTGTGGCCATCCTGGAGCTGGGGTGGCCGCCTGGGCAGGGCCGACCTTTCTCCTGTGCAGCTTCTTCTGCACCTCCCCTGGACCTGCGGGAACACTGCGTCCCCACAGAGCAGCCGCTCTGGGGTCTGGGGTCTTCCTGCAGGCTGGTGTGCAGGGGCCTGGAGGGCTCTTGTGCGCTGACCTTGACTCCTCTTCCCATCCCGGCCTCGCCGAGGTCTCCTCCTGGGGTCCCTGGAATCCTGCACACCAGGCTCACTCCCCACTTCACAGGCAGGGGAACTGGGTCCCAGGGCTCTGGAATACCATGGGAATATGGCTCTCTTGCTCCAAAGTCAGTTCTTTGCTACTGCGGTGGCTTCCAGGGATCCTTCAAAGGAAGTAATGGGACAATATGACCTCCTCAGGGGTGTCTGAGAGCTGGAATCAGGAGGGTGCCCATCCCTGATCTGTGGTCCCTGGGGGCCCAAAAGGCCCACCCGGAAGTCCTTCCGTGGCAGTCATGGTGACCAGTGGTCCAGATGGGGGTTCAAGGGGACATGGTGGCCCTTTCTGGGTTCACTAGGAAGGAGAGAGCTAGGCTTTGGATCCTGGCTGCCACTTGCTGGGCCATGCAACTTTGGCCAGACACTGTCTCCTGAGACTCAGCATTGTGGCACCCCCTGGGACAGTGAGTGCTGCTGTCACCTCTTCTGGTGTCACCCCCTCACCCCCGTCCTCTGGTGACAAGTGCAGAGGTGGGTAATGACTAGGCCATGGTTTCTCCCCGGGATAGTCTCATTCTGATAAGAGACGTTAATGGCGCTGAGCCCCAACGGAACGATGTTTCCCTTTAATGGTGACATTTCAGGCATGGTGACAGTGCATGGAGACACTAGCGGGGCTGCCTGGCTCTATGGCATGTAAGCTTGACTCTAGCCCTTCCCCGCCCTCTTCAAGGCTCTCGTCAGCGGCTTATTAATTTGATTGAAGGGTTTGTTCCCAGCACTCTGGCCAGTGGGTCTGTCAAAGCCCAGCCAAGAGTTGACCGCATCTGGTGGGACAGGGCCGGCCTGACTCCAGCCCTTCTGCGCAGCCCATGTGGGGACCTGGGGTCATTCCGGAAGTCCTGTCCAGCACTGGAGTCTGGTGTGACTTGGTCCTGTGGTCAGCAGCAGCAGAGGGGAGGAGTTGTGGGCTCCTGCTGGGCCTGGAGAGGGGGCAGAGCGACACAGGACTCAGATCAGCAGTGTGCGGAGACAGCCCAGGGCTGAGGACAAGGTGCTGCGGGTGACGTGGAGAGGTCCTGAAGCAGAGGCTCCTGGGGTTGGGCTTTGGGTCCGGCCCCTGTCTGGCTTTTACAGGTAACTCCTGTGCGACCTTGAGTGTGTCTATGTCACTGCTGGGCAACTCAGTGTTGCCATCTGTCCAGTGGGCGCTCGGGTCTGGAGCAGCTAATCCTGGGGTCCACCAGCACCTTCCATTCCCAATTCTGAGAACCTGGAGCTGCAGAGGGTTTAAGGCGGGGGTCTGCTGCAGTCCGCCCGGCCATTAGCATCTTGGAGATTAATCCACCCCCAGCCCGCCCAGCATGCCTCAGGATTTATTTCTTCTTGAGTGCTGCTATCCATCGCTTTAGCCTTGCTGCCAGTGGATGCAGCTTGCTCCTGCTGGAGCCTCCTCGGAGTAAGGCTCCCCATTATCCTGCAGGTGGGGCTTTCTCTCCTGCAGGCACCCAGGTGGCATGGAGACAGTTCTGTCTTTCATGTCCGTTCACGGGCTCAGGATCCATTAAAGAGTGTGTGAAGGCAATCCAGGCCAGCTTCTTGGAGGAAGCAGCTTTGGCCAAGTGTAGCCGGCCAGGAATTGGACAGCAGAAGAGGGGTTGCTCCATCGTCGGGTTTTTGGAGGGATGAGATCCATTGAACACTCACCGGTCTTTAGGTCCCCATGCCAGCAGGTCCCCTGTGGTTTTGCAGGGGTCTGTGAGCTTTCTGCAGAGAAGGTCTCCAGATGGAGTCAAGCTGGCATGCAGTGGCCCTGGGGGACAGCAGTGCGTGGGGCAGGGTCGAGATAAAGGCTGTGAGCTGCTGCCCGCTGGGAATCCTGGCTGCACCACTCACGGTGTGTGGCTTTGAACAGGTGCTCTCTGGTCCGAAATCCTCTCGGGACAGGGCACAGGTGGGACTCAGCCAGGTGCGCTGAACACTGAATTTAGGCTGCGTGGCCTGGAGCGGCACAGCCTACCTCATGCCTGCTTTTCCTGGTCAGCTGCTGTCATTTTTACGAATGCCCAGAGGCCAGGGCCCCAGCACGCTGCTGAGGATGGCCGCAGGGGGAGTGTAGGAGTCGGCACACGCTTGTCTTCTTCTAGGGCTCTGCAGCTTCCTCTGCTCTGGGTCATCCCAGGGTCTCAGAGGTGCCTCAGTCCACCAGTGTGGGTGCCACCTGGGGAGGTGTCAGGCCAGGGCAGCTTCTCTTTGGGGCTCTTTGTCTGTCTCCCGCACTGCCATGCAGTAGGTGCTTGGGGAACACCTGCTGGTTGACTTGATGGGTCAGTAAGGGAAGGGGGTTACCCGGGTGTCCCGAGGACCCACTCAGATCGTTCTCTTCCTTGCCTGGGTGGGAGCACCCCCAGCTCTGGCCCTCACCCTGGCATTCCTCTCTCCTCCTGCACAGTGGGTCTCCAGCTGCCTTCTGCATCCCGCTGTCTCCCCGGCTTGCTGACCTGAGGTGCAACTGTGCTTTCACAGTGAACCATAAAGGTCCACTGTGTAAAGGTTCCTAGAGGGGAGAGCAAGGCACATTCTCTCTGTGTCATCCAGGAGGAGATTCTGTCTTCGCTAGGGATGAGCCAAGCTCTGCAGGCAGGGCTGTCTGGGGCTCACCTGTCCCTTTAAAGGGAAGCTGAGCTGAGAACTTAGTGCAGGGATCTGGGCACTCTCACCTCTGGACTGTGTCAGGTAGGGGCAGGCGTGTAGGGTGTCGTAGATGCTGGGGACGCTAGGTATTTGTGCCCAGCACAGGTGGGTACATGGTGAGGGCAGGAGGGGGACGTAGAAGGAGAGAGGTAGATGGAAAGGGGCTGGAGGAGTAGGGGCTGTTGAGTCTCCCCACTGAGCCTTCCTTGTGGGAAGGCTGGAGGGGTAAGGAAAGGGGGTTCAAGAGAGCCAAGGCCTTTGGGAGTCAGCTCAGCTTCCCCCCCCCCAGCTTCTGCCTCTCCCCTCCCCTCCTCTCTTCTCTCCTCTCTTTCACACAGGGTCTGGCTATGTATTCACATTGGCCTTGAACTCACTGTAGCCCAGACTACCTCGAACTCTGGATGGTCCTCCTGTCTCAGCCTCCTGAGTGTTGAGATTATAGGCATACCATACCTGGCTCTGCCTTTCTTTCTAGAAGGGGCCTTGGGCCCAGCCTGAGCGGAGTGCAGGGGCTCGGGTGGTGAACCAGCCTCCCAGCAGTCCCCATCTTGCAGGCGCCTGGAAGAAGGCCCCACTGCTCTGCTAGTGTATGGGGGCTGGCACCAGCGTGGCCTGCTGGTGGGGGCCCTGCCCTCTCCTCTCCATCAGGCTCTTTCCCGTCCCTCTGCACCCCGATTCCCATGGGCCCCTCTTCTCTCTGGTATCTCCTCAGGTCTCGGGCAGCCACAGGGTTTGACACTGAGCAAACTTTACCTGGTCTGCTCTGGGAGACCGTGGCTTCAGCACTCAGAGGTGGGCAGGGATGGTTACACTAAACTTCCTGTGCCTCCAGCCACCCCTGATACCCACAGAGCCTGCAGCCCCAGGGGGTCTCTGTGGGGAGGCTGAGGCAGGAAGCACTTACCCGTGGAACCACAAGGTCATGCAGTTGCATCACTTGCTGGCAGTGGTGGCTTTGCGGCCTGGGGAGAGTGGCTGGCCGCAGCACCCCACCAGGGTGGCCAGGCCTCAGCCCTCAGGCTGCCCTGGGGATGCTGGAGTCTAGGCTGAGGATCTCAGGAGAGGCAGCAGGGGCCTTCTGGGGCCAAGACCAAGGGCACTGGTGAGTTGGTGGAGGGTGGAAAAGCAAGCCCAGCCAGGGCAGATTCCAGGATTTTCCTGACGGGTGGGACAGGGGCTGACTTCTTAACAGGAGTGCAGGATAGAGATCAGCTTGGGCACACGTTACCTTGTGGGTGCCCCTCCTGGACTCTCCTGAGCCTGACCCCAGACCTTCTCTGTGTCCAAAATTCTCAGCCCTGACCCTGTGGACACTCCCTTCCCGGTGTCTCTGCCCTCTCTGACTGCGTCAGAACTTGGAACCTGCAGGGGGCTTCCCAGTTGTCTTCTGCCTCTTGGCACATGGTCCAGGCCCTGCATTACCCGCGTGGGTAGGTGGCCGGGCACAGCCAGGAGGCCCAGTGTGGCCGGAGCATGGCTGGAGAGGAGCACAGTGTACAGGCTCTGGAGAGGCAGCAACTCCCACTCTGAGGCCATGGAGGCAACTTTTGAGCTCCACTGTGAAGGGGGAGCCTGGAGATAATGAGGCCTTGGGGGTGGAGGTCAGGCTGAGCAAGGCCTTGAATGCCAGGTGAGTAATTTGGGATCTGGCCTCTTTTTCTCTGTGGTCAGAGAAATGGGGCAGGGGCCTCCACTGGGTGGCATCTCTGGAGAGCAGACCTCTCCAAAATGCCTGAACCCCTGCCACCTCCCCCAGTCATATTTAAAGGATGCCTCCTTGGGAGCCCTTCCTGAGCACCCTCTGTGTACCTCTTGACCCAGTGCTGCCCCCATACTCAAGTGTGACCTTTGGTTGATGACTGCCTCTGCCACCAGGCCTTAAGCCTACAGGTCAGGGCACTGAGGGTTTGGTGGTCCCTGGGCCCCTAGCTCCCAGCCTGGGGCCTGGCACAGAGTAGGTGCTCAATAAATGTTTGTGTGTAGATGCCAGGTGAGTGGCTGTGAAGCTGGCGACTGGGGTGGGAACCGAGCTTCCTGTGTCGAGGCAGCTCCTACAGCCCCGCTTGCAGGAACAAAGGCCACCACTGGCAGTGCCCCCGTGAGCCAGCCACTGTCCCCCTCAGGACACTTTCAGAGCAAGTGGGTGAGCCCGCTTGTCACCCCAAGCTGTCTGGGGACTCTGGGAGTGGGGACTGTGGGAGGCTGGGCATTGGTGGGCCCAACCCTGACCTCACCAGCATTATTTTTAAAGCCTGCCAGAGAAAGGGGATATTTTTAACTTTGGTCCCATGCAGGCATCTCAAGGGAGCTGAGAAGGGCAGGAGATGGGTGGAGGGTTGGAGAGGGGCAGAAGAGCAGGGCTGAGGCTTCCAAGGGAGGCAGAGCGGCCCCAGAGAACCCGAGGACAGCTTTTTTGTCCCTAGGCCTTTTAAATTTTTTAAAGCTCCAAACAGCAAGAGGGGCAGTGGAGTTCATTATATCGAGTTATCTCCTCTGATTCAGGCAAAGATCAATCTTCCGAGGCTTGCAGCTCTGAGGGGGGAAGGGAAGAGAAAGAAAATGGGAGGCGAAGGAAAAAAACTCCCTGGACCAATTTCCTCTGGCTAACGTGATTACTTGGATGCCTGGCAGCAGTGCCAGCTGTTGGCAGGCGTCCTGGCCCCCTGCCAGCTGTGCTCTGCTGCTGGCTGCCCTCAAACTCCCTCCTGAATGGTCCAGTTGGCAGGTGTGGGCACCTAGACCTGGGGTGGGGGTGGTACGCATGGCATTCTGGGGAGGCCTCAGGCCCCTGGGATCTGATGTGTACCCGGGGCTCCGGTACTGGCCTGTACTAGTGTCCAGCCCTACTTCTTTCCTCTTTTTCCTAAGGCATGTTGCGTGGGGCAGGTTCTGCAGGGAGTAAGAGCATAAGCTTTGGAAGCAGGTAGAGGTAGCTCTGCCCATCCATTCACCCACTGACCCGTCCATCCACTCATTCACCCATCCACCTATCCACTCGCCCATTCATCTACCTACTCATCTATTAGTCCATCTGTCCATGCACTGAGCCCCCACGTACCTATCTACCCATCCATCCATCCATCCATCTACCTATCCACCCATCACTGACCTCCCATACCCACCCATCCACCCATAAACCTGCCTGTTCATCCATTTGTCCATCGGTCCATGCTTCCACCTACCCACCCATCTATTCACCTACTCACCCATGCATCTATCCATCCATCCATCCATCCATCCATCCATCCATCCATCCATCCATCCACCTATCCACCTATCCATCTGAGTTTCCCACAATCCCCAGAACATGAAGCACTGCATGTAGTACAAAGGCAAACAGCTGGGCACAGTCTTTCTGCCCTGGCAGGGTCCAGTTAAGATAAGGAGACAGACGAAGAGCAGGGACACACACGTGTAGGGAAGGTAGTGTCAGGTGAAGTCAAGGAAAGTGGAAGAGACCAGGGGCATCTGACCTAGGAGCTAAAGCCATCCCATGTGAGTTCAATGGGAGAACACTCAGCAGTAGGCACAACCCAGGCAAAGTCCCGGCTGGGCAGCGCATAGGAGCTGTGCTCCCTGGTGTTCTGTGTGTGTGCGCACGCACACACATGCGCCTCTGTACAAACACTGAGTGGAAGTTCCATACCTCAGGGACGGCAATCAGCCCCTCTGGAGAGTCACTCGGGAGGGGAGTGTTTACTCTGCAGGCTTTTGTGTTTGAAGCTTTTAGAAAGAGAACGCTAGCATGTTCTCCTGCACAGTGCTTGGTTAATAAGACAGTAAGGTGTAAAAGGGATGAATTTGGTCTTTGCCTCCTTCAGGAAGCCTTCCGTGGCTGCACTAGCCCTCACCCTGCTCCCAGCCTGGTGTCCCTAGTGGGTTGGAGTCTTGCTTCTTGCTGTGGCTGCTTTGAGTCAGGTGCACATGTGTCCCAGTTATGCTGTGGTCTCTTTTGCAGTCTGCACACGTCTTCCCAGCCAGCGACTCAGTGTGTGACTCCAGGTGGCAGCAGCTTGCTGGAAATGCAGGTTCTTGGGCTGTGCCCTGGACCTGGCAGTTAGAACCAGGGGAGGGGGTGGCATGCTGTGCTGGTGACTGATAGACTTGCCTCTGCCTGTGAGGACATCAGGGCACAGTGAAGGGAAAGACCCAGCATCACAGGATGAGCTGGTGACAGTGCTGAGATGGGGCCAGGCGGAGGTGCAGGGCAGAGGTGGAGGAGAGCCCCAGAGGCTCGAGGCTCTGAAGCCCAGCCCTGTGTGTCAGGGTCTTGTACTGTGGGCACGAGTGGATGGTGGGAGCAGCTGTGGGCCTGGGACATGGATCTGGCATCCGAGGGCTGCCCGAGGGCTCCTGGAGGACAGAGTCCAGGGCTCCCTGCTCCCTCTGCTCTAGGCTGGAGACCAGGAAAAATCTCTGGCCCCAGGCCCTGCCTACGTGAGCTGAGCTGCTGCTGTGCATTGTGGGTGAGCGGGCCCAGGAATTCTCAGGACAGTGTCCATTTCTTTTCCCCAGCCTTCTCTCACCCTTCCTCCTGTTTTTGTCTACTGAGCCCCTTCTTTTTCTTTTTCCACCATGGTCCTGGGGGATATTGAGTCACTGGGTGAAGTGGGGAGATTGGGGTTTGGGAGAGAGGGCTGCTTGGTCTAATGGGTCCCAGTCCTGGGTGTGGAGGCCCAAGTGTGCCTGTCGGGGCAGCCTCACCTCCTGCATGAGTGGGGAGACGGCGGCATCCCTGAGCTTGGGTGGCTCGAGCGCCCATGTGACTGCCCACAGTTTCTCATCTCGAAGGGGCTTCTAGCCGAGTGTCCTGGCATTGTGTTAGGGGCTGAAGGCCATGCACACAGCTGGTGCTCAGTAAACGCTAAAATGTACAGCAGTTATTTAGCTGCAGAGCCTGGGGGAGTCTGCAGGGCCTGGACCTAAGAGGAGTGTGACCCTCAGCAGCTGAGACCCCTGTGGGAGACAGCGCAGGCTTCTGTCCTAGATGGGGACACCAGCCCAGGCCACCTACCTGGAGGAGGGAAAGAACCGCTGCTAATTTGCCACAGTTGCTCACGTCTTTCTAAGTCTCCAAGAAACCTTTCCCATCCTTTAATTAATGAGCTCATTCATCTTAGCAACAGCCACCAGTGACAGAGAGCAGCTTGTTCCTTCAGATGTGGACACCCAGGCTGGCAGGCAGGGACCAAGACAGCCACCAGTCTCTCTCTTGTACCCTGTGTGGGGCAAAAACAGGCAAGAGGGTGGATCGGTTTACATACCTGGGACTGACTGTGCCCGTGCTGCCTGTCCATGCCTGGGCACAGAGGAGGAGCCAGGCTCGGAGGCTGCTCACGACAGTCTGCTTTGTCCCCACCTGCGAGCTGTGTGGCTGCAGGCAGATTTCCCAGCTCATCTGTGCCTCAGTCTCCCCTCCTGTCAGTGGATGCTGTGTCGCTGCCTTGTGGGGTGCTGGGAGGAGGAGGTGATGTGGTGCCACAAGAAGTCTTTTGTTGTGTCCTGGCACGTGTCGGGGGGGGGGGTCTCACGCTGGGGCTGGTGGCTGTGACTCTTCTGGGTCAGCAGCTTCCCGTGGCTGTGTCCTGGGACACCGTGGTTTCGTGGACTGAAGGGGTGGCCACTTGGCATCTGCTGCTCTCCTCCAGGTATCAGTTACTGAGGCTGCCAGGGACCCTGCTGGGCAGAGGGACGTGTTGTGAGATTGGGGACAGCTCCTCCCTGCCTCAGTGACAGCAGCTCCGAACCCCAGATGAGGGTGGCACAGGGGGGAATTCAGAGGCGTGAGGAATTCAGGAGGCCACTGCTGGCACAGGAGGCAGCACGGTGATGCTGGGTGGCCTGACGGGGAAGGGCAGGGAGCAGGGCAAGAGGAGCGGGTGGCCCAGGCGCTACACACACACAAGCACATGTGACACACCTGTTCTTTGTGTGGCAGAGGGATGTCATTCCACCTGTCCCCATGTGCCCAGGGGATGCCCCTGTGGGGACCACATGTTGACTCTGGTTGTAAGAGGCAGAGCTAGATCAAACCTGCCTGTGTCCTGTGCGTGGCTTTTGCGCCGGGCTCTGGTTGACCCACTGCGCATGTGTGTGGTCTATGTGTGATGCCCACCTGCAGCAGGAAGCTGTCCGGGACATGGAGTGGTGGGTGGCTCCCTCGTCTCCTGCAGGAAGGGACCTGGGGCCTAGACCAGCCTGGTCTCCTGTGCGCACCTGTGACTCTGCCTGGGGTGTGCACCCTAGACTTTCGGCCTCCGGCTAGAAGGAAAGTACTGGGGGTGTGGCTGGGACATGCCTTGGGACAGGCCAGGAGGTAAACGCCAGACTGGCGGAGTCCAGGGTTGTTAGTTAGCCGACCCTAGGCACCGCTTGTCCCGAGGCAAATCCTTCCCACTGCCAACCTGGGAAATCAAATAGGTGACCGAGAGTCCCAAATCACAAGGGAGGGACAGGCATAGGACAGGCATTCCCATTCCTGAAAGAAGCCACATGGAACACTGGAAAGGAAGGGAGAGCTGCCCGGTCCCAAGTAAGCCCGGCTGCAGCAGAGGTCACCACTGGGTCTTAGGTAATCTCTGACTCCAGGTCCCACACCCTGGGGGAACTGGGTAGAGGTTGGGTCCCCAAGACTTCAGTCAGCCTGCAGCTTTCCTGGGCTGGAGCTGTACCCTGATAGTCCTGCCATCTTGGGGCTCTGATAAGTGGTGTCATTGTGGGGCTCTCTGGGGCAGCTCTGTCCCACAGCATCTCTGTGTGGGCCCAGGGCTGCTCACAGCAGCTGAGATCTGGGCAGTGGCCACCCTGCCCCACAGCATTTGCATCCTGAATGGCCCCCGAGGTTTGCAGCTGGCTGCTCTGGGGTGGCAGGTTGGGCCGCTTGCACACATGGGGGCTGTCCAGCAATTTGGGCAGCAGAGTCCCGAAGCAGCACAGGCCGTGAGTACCGAGGTCCAATGGGCACCACTCTGGAAACCAAGTCCCCCTGTCCTGGCTGGACTTGTGGGTCTGAGTGCCTGGTGTCCTTCCCCGCTGTCCTGAGGACTCGAACGCCCGCTCCTCCTGCCCGCAGCTGTCTCTCCAGCCAGCAGCCACTCTGCTCCCCACTCTCCTTTTCATTCTTCACACATCAGGCTCAAAACTCCCAAGTTTTACTTTCTGCTTCCCTTTTAATTATAATCCCATCTATAAATCATTTCTCTGTTCTCTCATTTCACTGTGAGCGCCTGAACGAAGCCACGCGGCACACTGGATGCGTCGCTGCTCAGACGCTTCCTCTGCAGACCCCGCCGCCGCCCCAGCGCGACCCGGTTCCGCCAAGTTCCCCCAGCAGTGTAGCGAGGACGAGGGTGACCTTTGCCCTGTCTCCCTCATCTTCATTCTCCCCAGGCTCCCACCAGACAGCCCGCTGTGCCCCCAGCTCGGCAGCGTTCTGGTGGGAGAAGTTTCAGCCACCCGAGCCACTTCAGAGTCACCCTGGGTTCCTGTCCTGGGCCCTGCAGCTCCTCAGACTTTTCTGGCCCTGCCTGTCACCCAGCTCTAAAGTCGTTTTCACATCCTCTGTGTCTGTGGGAGCCACACTCCCCCTCTCTGGTGCCAGGTTTCTGTGTCCCTTAGTGACACCACCACAGAGTACTGGAGATGCAGTAATTTATAAAGAAAAGGAGTTGATGTCACACGGTTCTGGAGGCTGAGCAGTCCAAGGTGGGGGTGGCACCTGGCGAGGCTCTCTGTCGCGTCATCTCAACGTGAAAAGCGGGGGCCAGGAGTGTGAGTGTGCACAAGTGCACGGACTCACGTGTGTGTGTGGGATGTGCTAAACTTGCTGTCATTACAAAGTCATGATAATGATCCCACTCCCGAGCGAACTTGAGGACGTAGTCAACCACCAGGCATCACTGGGGACATCTGTGTCCCATGTCCCGGCAACACCTGGTGTGGGGTGGGCACTCAGTAAAGTCCAGTTGGGGTCGTCAGTATGGTTAGTAGTAGGGATGGAGCATTCCAAGGTGATACCAGCAGCCCCCCAGCTCTCAGCACCTCAGCCAAGAGGGACAGGGCTGAGCCTGCTTCAGCCTCCATGCCCAGCTGACACTCCAGCCCCAGATTTTCCACCCCTTGAGGAGCCACCTTGTATGTGTGAGTCGCAGGGTGGGCAAACAGGAGTCACCATGTTCCACGTTGGTGTCTAGATATTCGGCCCCGCCTTATGCCATCCTGTATCAGTGAGGGCTTCCAGTCACATATGTGATGCCAAAGCAGACACAATTCAGGGCAGGGAAGAACAGTGTCAAGTGAGACCCAGAGTCTGAGGTTTCTAGTGGCAGAGTGAAGGGGAGATAGAAGTTATGAGCTTGCACAGGAGCAGGGCAGCACAGTTCCCTGGAGGAGTGGAGTAATCATCAGCTTTCCTGTTGCTGGGGCATAATGTGCACGTGTATACCTACGTGCACATGTGTGTCTCCGTGTGGACACATGTCTGTATGTGTGTTCTGCATATGTGCCTATCCTAGGCACATATGTGCTTATCAATATGCAGGTATACACACGTGTCCCTGTATGTGTGCCCTCATGCCTATACAATGCATGTTTATGTCTGTACACATACATGTGCACACGTGTGCCTGCACACGTGCGTGTATTCCTGTATATGTGCTTGTATCGTGTGCAAACACGTGCACATGGGTGCCTGTACGCGTGCGCCTGTAGGTGCGCGCGCCCTGGCTGGGCCCAGACAGGAGGAAGCGGCCTCTGCGCCCCCGCGCGCCTGCTGGATGCGAGTGGGAGAAGCCCTGGCTGACGGTTGGCGCCCACTCACTATATATAGCCCGGGTACTGCACGCACGCGGCTATTTCTGTGTCCCTCCTCCTCCTGGGGCGGGGGGAGGGGAGAGAAAGTAGTCCATCTAAAAATACTGCCGAGAACGCATCACACGCGCGCCCCAGGCCCGCCTCACCTCATGTGGAACCCTGCTGGGGCTGTCGCACCTCCCTGCCCATCACTCTTCCTAGTGCCTGCTGCTGGGGCTGGAGTCTTTTCACCCCTGAGCCACAGTGGAGAGACTGGACCTGGACCTGGAGTGCTGCAGTGGGCCCACTGGCTCCTGGTTGAGCAATTCCTGCTGCTGGTACCCTCTTACTCAGGCTTGGGGTGCAACCTCTACCTGCCCGGCCAGGACTTGGCTCTGCTCTGACTTGCTGCCCATCTTCTGCCTGAGCCTCAGTTCCCTCAACAAAAGGGGGGCAGTCATCCCGCTTGTGTGTCGAGGTGCAGAGGTACAGGAAAAGGTCTAGGCAGTGCCAGGCTGGGGGTGATGGCGCATAACTGTAATCTCAGCACTTTGGGAGGCTGAGGCAGGAGGATCTCAAGTTCAAGACAAGCTTGGGCATCTTGGTGAGACTATGTCTCAAAAAAAAGGGAGCGGAGGCTGGGATTGTAACTCAGAGCAAAGGCACTGTGTGCACTTGTTCAATTTCCAGTGTTACAGTCTTCAGTGAACTAACGTAATATGCAGTAAGACCAGCCTGAGCAGTCACTGTGATTATTATTATCCTCCACCCCCATCCTGACCATGAAACAGGACTTTTCTCCTGGGAACTTTTTGAGGGCAGAGTCAACCTTACCCAGCATGCATCTGGTGCTCAGAAGGCGGGACTCTCAGGTGCGCCAAGCCTCTGCCTCAGCCAGGCTTGTTGCTCACACTTAATCTTCTTAATAAGCGGGGCCCGGAAGAGACACTCAGGGTCCCTGGATGGTAAACTCGCCTGAACAAGAGGCTCCTAGCTCCTCTGGGTTCCCTCCAGGTTTTTTGTTTTGATTTGAGTGTGTGCACCTGCGGGCTGGTGGAGAGACTAGGATATTGAACCCCTGCACTCAGCAGCAGGTATCCTGCCAGGCTTGCTTCCCCTCTACCACTCTGTCCTCTACCCTGCGTGTTTTGACCTCATGTCATTATCTCCATACTTTAGAGTCCGCCTTGAAAGATGAGGGCCCTTAACAAGCATGACCGTCAAATGTTCCCTGCTACTCCGAATCTTGCCTGCTTCTCTCTTCACAATGGCCTTGGGGTAGAGTTAGCGTTACCATTTGAATGATGAGGACACCTAGGGCCCAGAGGGTTCTGGTCATTGGCCTAATGTGACATAGCCAGTAAGGCCAACCACAGATTTGAACCAGGGGCCATCTTGCTGTGAAGCCAGCCTCTTTCCTCTCCTGGGCAGGGCCTGGGTCTGCCCCCTGCTGCCCCAACGCTGACGGCTCGCCGAGTGCTCTTGGGGAAGCTGTGTGTGCACAGGGCTGGTAGTGAGGGTGTCCAGGGCCTGCCAAACAAGCTGTCTCCAGGCGCAGCTGAGCTTTACGGGGACATTAACAAGCCGTTTAAAAAGTGCTGACAACACGCATCATGGGCCCCTATTTAAGATGTGCTAAAAAATAAGCACCTTTCCAGGAGGGAGCTGCAGTGTGTTGGGTGGAACCCACATCCATGGTGTCACCGACACGTGTCACCCTGCAGGTGCCGGGGCAGTGGTGGGAACAATGACAGCAGCCTCACCCTTCTGGGTGGCCTGGAAGGGACAGGTGCTTGCTGCACAGGGGGCCGTGCTGCTTCTTCTGGTGGAGGCCTGCAGCTTAGGGTACTAGGTGCTGGGGTGGGCGATGGGCAGAGCATGTGGCTTCCTGCTTGCTGCCTAGTTCACAGAGGGGAAGCTGAGGCTGGTACGGGGTGGGAGATCTGAGGTGACACACCCTGGTGGCCCCAGGGGTCCCCGTGCTGCGCTCTCTCCCCTCCTTACCCCAGTTCTGAGCAGACCAGGGTGGGCCTGCACTAGCTCCAGCTGAGCACTAGGGACACAACTGTGAACAAACAAAAATAGAATCAGACCGTCAAACAAACCGAAAAAACCAATCTGGCGGGTGCCAGAGCTTGCAGTGATCCCGAGGGACTGAAGGGAACCCCAGGGACGGCAGTGTTACCGGGCTGCTGGGCACCCGCTGCCTCAGGGCAGCTGGGACAAGATTTTAAAACGGACCCAGAGCACTTGGGAGGTTGAGGCAGGAGAATGCTGGTGAGTTTGAGGCCAGCCTGGGCTACAAAAGTGAGGTCAAGTCCAACCTGAACTGCATAGTGAGACCCTGTCTCAAAAAAAAAAACAAAGACCAAAAACAAAAACAAAAAAATGGACTCACAGGATACATGCCTGTAATCCAGCACTCTGGGACGCTGAGGCAGGAGGACTACAAGTTCCAGCCCAGGTTGGGTGTCTTAGTGACTTAGTAAGATCCTGTCTCTAAGTAAAAAATAAAAATAGAAGGGACAGGTGAGGTTGTTGCTCAGTCCCAGTAACAGACAGACAGACTCTCTCTCTCTCTCTCTCTCTCTCTCTCTCTCACACACACACACACACACACACACACGTACACAGACGCAGACACCACACAGTAGGTTGAGCAGGTCCGGGAGGGGTGCCTTCCCCCTTCCCTGGCTGAGGGTGTGTGGTGGCACTGCCAGCAGTGGCCATGTCACATAGGAAGGCCCTGTGGCAGAAACTCTGGGATGGATCAGGACGTGGGGAAGTGTTGTGGAGGAGGGGCTGCAGGGGGTGAGGCCAGGCCTCGGGGAACTAATGAAGGATGAAGAAGAATGAAGAAGGATTTGTGGTGCAGACAGATCTGGGGCCATAACAGGAAATGGGCTGGACTTGGGTACAGGTGGCCTGGCTGGGTGTGAGTGAGCTCACTGTGGCCTGGGCCAGCAGCCCTGGCCCCCTGGTCCCAGGCCCACTGCTTTCCATCCTCCTTACTGTGGGCCTGCTGTGTCTGAGGTGACAGGCGAGGTGATAGCTCTTCTTGTCCCAGAGGCAGGGAGCCTGACAGAGACCGGCCCTGGAACGTGTCCTGGGTCAGATCCTCAGGCAGAGGGCACCTTTGGAGATTTAGTTGGGGCACGCGGCAAATGTCATCCGCACATCTCCCTCTGAGACCCGACCCTGGGAGGAGCTGGGGCCGGAGAGGACCAGTGAGCCAGGAGAGAGGAATGGCTCCTTTTGCGTAATGATGACGGATTATGACAGCCTGCATCTTTAGTCTGAAAAGTATCTATGGGATAAGGACTGCTTTTCTCTATCGGGGTAATTATGTTAATTAAAATGCTTCCTTTATAGCAGTTCTGATTAATAAAAACAGTTCCACTGCTCTCTTTAAACACCCTAACCTTCTGTTACGTGGCGAGAAGGAGGCCTTTCTCAGCGACAAGTGATTCTCCTCACACACTTGGAGAGGTGACTGCTCTGGGGTGGAGACAGAGGGCACGGGTGAGGGGACCCCGTGGGGGCTGGACCGGTCAGCCATTGCAGCAGGATGGGCTGGGACAGAGGCGGGGCCTGCTGCCGAGTTTGTGGAGAGGGAAAGTGCCATTTATTTATTTTGTTGCTGCGTATTTCCTCTGAAAGCCTAGGGGTAACGAATGAGCTTACCGTGAGAAAATGTGATGTGTGGGGACGAAGGCGCCCTGGCCAGGCGTGCTCCTGAGTAGGGAGTTGGGTGGGGATGAGCATGGGGGGCTGGGGCCGGCATGTGACAGAGTCCCTGATAAAGGAGAGGTGGCGGCTGTCAGGTGTGCTCATCAGATGTCTGTCGTGTGACCAATTACCTGAGAAAATCCACTTAACGGGGAAGCCATGTCCTGGCTCACAGCTCCTGAGGATGCAGTCCAGAGCTTTTACCCCATCGTTCCGGGCCTGTGTGAGGCAGAACAGGTGGTAGGGAGCGAACTCAGGACCACTGAGAAGCAAGAAGAGACTTAGGCTCCCGGGACAAAACGGCTTCCCAGGGCCTGGCCCAGGACTCTCTTCCTCCACTGGTACCACCGCCAAGTGTCCTTTGCCCAGGGGCCCATCCCAGTGTGTTAATCCATGGATGGGGCCAGAGCTTTCCTGACCCCGCTGCCTTCCAGAGCTCTGTCCTGCCTGCATGAGCACTGCTGCCTGGGGACTGAGATTTTGGAGGACATTTCAGGTCCTAAATTTAACCCATGTGCTGGGAGGATGGAGTGGGGACAGGAGGGTGGAGGAGAGGACATACTGAGCCCCTGTCACTCTCCCCTTCCAGGCATAGTGGCTCAGCCTCAATTCCTCATGGGGCCTAGGTCACAAGAGCACAGGGTGACCAGAGGAGAACGTGTCCCAGGAGGTGTGTGTGTGTGTGTACCCGTATGTGTGGGAGTGTGTATGTGGCCTTGAGTGTGTGCTGTGTGTGCATGGGAGAGTGCGGTGTGTGTGTGTGTGAGGTTTGAACATGTGTGCATAGCCCTGTGCCCCAGGAGTGGCCAACCTGACTGGGCCTCAGAGGACAGTGCAGCCCTGGCCTGTGGGGGACCCACAAGGGTTGAAGGAGGGAACCACCTTGCACAAGAGGCCATGTACATCCCAAGAGGGGGATGTCTCAGTTGCCCGAATGAGTGGGTGAAAGTGGGGTCCCACAGTTCCTGGAGTAGGGGGAGCACTTGAAGGACTCTCTGTTGTACTGTGCCCCTCTTTGGGTCCCTCAGAGAGTTCATGCTGTCCTGGGAGGCAGGAGAGGGTACTGGGCACAGGCATTCTCTGTCTTCTTTTTCTGCCCTGCTCTCTGTGGTGTCCTTCCTTGGGTCCTGGTCACTGTCCTCTGCCGCTATGCTCCTTTCTCAGAGGACTCTGGCTCCTGTCAGCTGGTGCCAGCCCATAGCCAGCACCCAGGCACTTCAGATGTGCACATCCCCCTGCCTCCCGCCTTCCCTCGCGCTGCTGGAAGTGAGGAAAGCAGAGCTGAGGCTTCTTGGGGATGCTGCTGTGGTTGGGGGACCCCTGCCACGGTCAGGGGCCTCCTGTCACTGCCACAGCCAGAGGGCGGGGACTGCTCCAGTCACGCGCTGTGGCAGCACAGGGTCTCAGAGGCCACACGGCCTGATCAGCCTGACTTCGGGGCGATGAAGGGGGCTGTGGCCAGGGCGTCAAGCCGAGGGTCCCCCTGCCATGAGAAGCACTGGGGGTCCCTCTCAGGCAAGGTGGAAGTTGGGGCCAGAAGCAGACTGTGCCTCTGTGTGTGGGTGTGTCTCTGTGCACACTGTGTGGATATGTCTACACACGTGTGTGTTGTCATGGAGACATGCATGTGTGAGTGGGTACGGTATGCCTGCCGTCTCTGCCTCCCTCAGTCCTAACCCAGCACATGTGCACACATATGTCTTGGGGGGGGGCAGCTCTGGGTGCTACTAAAGGGCAGGGCGGCCCCTTCTCGGGTCTTGGTCATGGTGGCTGTCTGGGCAGGTGGGGACAGTTTGCAGCTCACGGGACAGTCCTGTCCAGAGGGCTCGTGGCTCAGAGGGCTTGTGAGGGCCTTCAGGGCTGCGGTGGACGCAGGCGCTGTTCCTGGGTAGACACAGTCGGCTTCCCCGTGTGTGAGGCTGGGACCCGCAGCCCTCTGGGCCTGCCCGGGCGTCCCCCTCTCACCTCCACCGTATTTACGTGTCTATTTTATGATTTCAATTTTTAATGCCTCTGCTCTTTGAAGACGCTTAATGCTTTCGAGTGGAACATTTCCTTCCAGGACCTGCGCGCAGATTGAGGACAGAGCAATAAATCAACTAATAACTGGAACCTCATTTTCTGCTCCTCGGCAGGGAGTTAACCCCCGCCTGGCCACTCCCCTCTGCTCTCCTCTGCTCCTGGGTGGGCTCTGGCAGCTGAGTGGGCTCCTCTGCTCCTAGCACCCTCCTTCCTTTCTCTCCTTTCTTTTCTTGTTTTCTCTTCATCTTTATCTTTTCATTTCAGTCCTGCTTCAAGCAGGTAGGACTAGAGGAAATGTCTGGAATTGGGAGTCCTGGGGAGCCTTGGGATAGTGTGCAAGCATTTGAGCATTTGCCAGGACCCTTAACCCCAGCCTCCCCCTAGTGCTGGTCCAGTTAGGCCCTGGCTGGCTGTGTAGCCTAAGGGGTGTGTCCGACCCTCTGTGAGCCTCAGAGTTGCCCCCCCCCCCACAAAGGGACAGACAGCAGCAGAGGTGGGCAGTGCTCTCGGGGGCCACGAGGGCAGGGAGGCTGAGTGGAGTTAGGAAGGGTTGTTCACTCACGTGTGTGTGTGTCTGGGTGTGTTCACTAGTGTGTATGTGAGCACATATACTTGTGTACAAGTCTTGGCCCCCAGGGTCTGGGGCCCCATGCCCGCCCACCTCAGATAATCAGGGTGAGGGTCCAAGGTAGGGTGCAGCGTGGGCTAGGAGAGGGCTGAGCAGCGAAGACTGCCCCAGTGTGAACCCAGCTTTGCCATTTGCTGCTGTGTCTGTGTGGCTTTGGACAAGTCCCTTAGCCTCTCTCTTCTTCTGTTTCCTTTTCATGGAATAGGGAGATGGGCCCTATTCCATGGGGATGAGTGAATGAGTTGTCTGTGAAGGGCTTGGCATGCACCAAATGTAGTGTTGTTTTGGGGTCATTACTGTAGGACCTTTCCCCCTTCTGCTGATAGTGTGACCCAAAGACCTACTACGAGCACCTGCCCAGCTCTCTAGCCCGGAGCAAGGAAGAGGAGCCCAGCACCAACCACAGCAGCCAGGGATGGCTTCCTGGAGGTGGCGTCCTCACGCTTGGCCTCTGATAGGTGGAGAGGAAGGGCTGGGCAGCTGTGGGCAAGAGTGAGGGCATCTAGAGTGCCAAGGCCAGCCAGAACCGTTTGCATCCCTTCTGAAGGAGGCAGGGAGCTGTACAGAGAGGGCTGGGCTGGTGTTCAGTAGGTGTCTACTGCATGCAGCTGTCCTGCACGTGTTACATCTTGGTGCGTCCATCTGCATGGACCCAGTGGTGGAGGCAGTTTGCACTGGTGTTCATTTATTCCGGGACTCCACTTCCGGGACTCCACTCCATTATGGCTGAAATCCCAGCACCGCAGGGCTGAAGGACAACAGCCAGCTGAGCCATGTCCCAGCTGGAGACACAGGCATCTTACTTCACAGACAGCTGATGGGATTCCACTCATCGGAACAGTGACAGGCCGTGCCACACTCCAGTCCCCAGCCACCGTGCCCTGCCCAGGCTGTACCACCTGCAGGGCCGCAGTACCTGGGCTACATGTGTCTCAGGGCCTGATACAAAGCGTGGCACTGTCCGTCCCCTTGGGGCCACAGTCACCTGTAGAGAAGGCAGCTGCACACTCCAGCAGGCCCCTTCCCAGGGGCTCTCTGTCCCAGATGGCCAGGCCGCCGCTGGCATCCAGGACAAGGGGGATGAGCACCACAGGAAGTGTTCGGTTTCCAAACCGACTCCACTGGGTGATAATTTTAGCGCGTTATGGCTGACGTCTTCCTGGGGCCATAAAGCAGCCAACTTTATTGCTGCAAGCAGCTCCAGCCGAGACGTGGGGGATTAGTGTGTCACCGAGTCATCTGGGTATCAGTTATTGTTTGGGGGAGAGTGAGCGTGTGGGTGTTCAGTGAGGGCACCCTCCCGGCGGTGGTGAGCTGGCCGCCTCTGGGAGTGGGGTGCTGCTGTGATAGCATGAAGGTGTACCCACTGTGTGCTGTGTGCTAAGCCTGCACACTCCCCAGGCTGGGGGTGGGAATGGGAGGCCTGGGGACACCTGGGTCCCTCAGGAAACCCTGCATGGGAGGAGGGGTTGTGTGGCAGGAGGGTGCCACACGCAGGTGCATGGCTCCAGGCCAGGGTATGTCCTAAGGAGCGATGCTGAGCTCCTGAGAGGTGGGGCAGTGAGATGGACCTTGGGCTGCTGTAGGGGAACCAGAGCAGATGGACACAGTAGAAGCCCTAGGAGAGAGGGAGTTGGATGGCTCCCGACCCACCGCGTAGGTAGAGCTGGGGATGGGAGGGCCTGTGAGGGCAAGGCAAGACCCCTTGCCTGCCAGCTGCAGCTGTTGGGGCCCTTTCTTGAGACAGGGAGGAGAGTGCAGCTCGAGACTGGGGTCTGGCAGTCGTCACCCCCCAGGGACCATGCACAGAGCTGTCCTGGGCGCCGAGCTCGTGAGTGAATGGATCAGGGCATGGGGACATGGGAGCCTATGGTGTTGAGGGTTGTCAAAGACCTCATGTCACCAAGGTCACTCTGGGAGCTGTGTAGGTGGCAGAGGGAGGATCGGGTACCACAGGAGGCTGGAAGGTGCCCCAGGGGACCCAGGGGTAGATGGAGTCCTGGAAGCCAAGAGACAGTTGCTCCAAGAGGATGAGGTCAGCACAGTCCCCGCACTGTGATGGCAGTGCAGTCCGCTGGCCTTGCTGGCGTCTGCCCAGGTGGATGGGCTGAGTGTGTGCACAGCTGTGCATGTGTGTGCCTGCATGTGTGTGTTTCTGTGCGGTCTTATCACAGCCCTATGTCCTCCGCCAGACTCAAGACTCGAACCAGGCTCAGCACAGCCCTCTCCCCATGGACGTGGCTGCCATCTGGGTCATTGTATTTCATGAGTGTTATATAATGAGCTGAGCACTGTAGAACCTCCTGAGATTGATTTGTTAAAACCTCAGTGTAATTAAAGGAGATTCCTAAAGGGTGGCAGGCAGTGGTGTGTAACTTTGCTGATGGAGAGGACAGAGGATCCGGGAGCACAGCAATGTGGGTGAAAGATGTCCCCAAGTCCCCAGGGTTTGGGCATGGTGTTGGGGCCCACAGGAGCTGCAGCATGGGCAGCGGGGAAATGGCATGAGGCCTCACAGAGAGTCTTGGGTCCGCAGAGGCTATGGGGCCCCGAGTGTGGAGAGGTGGCTGGTGACTCGAGCTGTGACTCCTGGACTGTGTTGAGCCTGATGGTGGCCGAAGATCTGGAAATCTCAGGGGTGTGGGCTTCAGAGCTCATTTCCCCCAAAGCCTTTGACTTGTGCCATGGGGACGGAAGTGCTTTTTCATCCAGGGCTTATGAAGGGCCAGACAGGGCATTGGAGGTTGATTACCCTGATGCTTGCAGACCCTGGCTGGGCACAGAGCAGGGCAGAGGGCATGGAGTATGCGGGTCTCAGGAGTAAGAGCCATGGGCAAAAGAGAGAGGGCTGGGTGGGTGGGGGGCTTGAGGTGTGGAGGGGGCTCTGGGCTCAGGGAGCCCACTCACCTGGCTCACCACTCACCACTCAGGGAGCCCATGGACAGAGCCAGTGCCTAGCATGGACAGAGCCAAGAGCCAGGGCACTCGGAGGAGGCTGAAATGGAGGCAGTGTGTTGCAAAGCCCAGTGTGGCTTCTTCCCTGGGGTGGGTCGAGCTTTTCCAAGCCTTCCTTTCTCTGCACAGCGTACTCGTAACAGCACCTGCCCCGAGCTGGTCTGAGGATTGAGGAGACTTTAATGCGCATCCTATGAGTCCTGGGGCCACTGCTCATGCAGGAAAATGAGCTTAGAGAGAGCAAGGGGCCTGCCAGCCCTCTGGCCGCCTTGCCTCCATCAGGGCCTGGGCCCCTGCCTCAGAGCCCGTTTCCTCCTGCATGCTTCCCAGGTGCACGCCCATATCTCCTTGCCTCCCCCAAAATGTGTGCTTTGTCCAGTGTCACACTAGACACTCCAGCAGCCCCATGCAGGAGGCAGGATGAGGCCTCATTCCCATTTGGCAAGTAGGGAAACTGAGGATAGGGTGCTGTCTTCTCTCCCTGGGGCCCCACAGTGTCAAAGGAAGGTGGTAGGATCTTTCCTGTTGTCTATGTTCACCACAGGGAACATGTAGGTGACACTAATCCTGTTTCTGTCCTTAGGCCACAGTCCCCTAGGGGAGGCAAGACAAAATAACAAGCACAGATTACACCATGAAATGTCAGAACCAGGGCAAGAAGCACATTCCCCAGGAAGCAGGGATTCGGGGTCAGGAGTTCTTAGAGACAGAAAAGAGATCCAGTGACAGTGGTGGCAAAGGAGCCACCTAGAGGGACTAGGTGTTGAAGGGCGAGGTGATTGAGCAGAATGGGAGAGAGAGCAGGGGCATCCCTGGGGGCTGAAGGGGAGCTGGGTGAGAAAGACCCAGGCTACAGGGCAGGAGGCTGTGCGACCGGGGCAAGAAAGGCCGAGGCAGTGCAGGCGGACCCTGTGATGTCTCAATCCTCTCTCAGGATCGGCGAAGCAGAGCCCTGAAGGCTTGTGAGCAGATGCCAGCTGTGGGAAATTGGCCAGCAGATCCTCTAGGGCCTCGCATGCCCACAGCTGCCAAAAGCAGAGTCCAGGCTGTGGTGGGTTGGCCCACCGGGGCTGCCCCAGCCTGCCTGCGCCCTCTGGGCTGCAGGGGTCCTGCCCTGGGGTCTCCTGGAGGAAAGGATCCAGGCAAAGGCACACCTCCCCGGCAAAGATGCAGGCTTATGCCCAGGGCGCATCAGAAAGCAGAGTTTCCGGAGACCCTTTGATTTAGAGAACCAGGTTTTGGTATCAAACTGCTATCAGAGAACAGAGGCAGCCTGTCTCCCTGCACAAGACGGTGCTGCAAACCTCATTAATCTGATTCCTCTGTGTTCAAAGTTGCACCTAATTAGAAGGAGCTGAGGCTCTCTGCTGGCTCGGTGGCCCATTGTTCCTGTTGGACACAGCACACCAGGTGACTTCAAAGTCCACTCCTCATGTCGTCCCTTGGCCACTCAGTGCCTATTAACCAGCATTTAGAGCCAGCTGCCTGGACTGGCAAGCCTGCCTCGTCCTGTCAGCCTGTCTGCACCTTTTTGAAGGTCTCTAACCCTTTGCGCAGATGGGGCAGGAGCTGGGTGTTCTGCCCATCCCCAAGGGCAGGAGGAGCTCTTCCCTGGACCAGCCCCCACCCGACTTCACTGTGCACCCCTCCACCCACTCCACCCCGGCTACCCTTCTTGGACCAACTCTCTTACACATTTGTCACCTCTCCTGTCCCTAGGGAGGCTTAGGATACCCAGGCAGAGGTCAGAGTTGGTCTGGAGGGTCACTGTGGAGTTTCCCAGGGTGGCCTGACCTGCAGAGGCTCAGTCTGCCCCTGTTCTTTAGCTTACCCTACTCTGCACATAGGAGGTGCTCGGTGAGCATTTGTTAGCCCCTGCATCCTCTTTTGGAGAGGCTGGTGACACCACCAGGCCCCATGTTGAAGAGCGGAGCACCTACAGCACCCCTGGAAGGCTCAGGGCAGTGTGGGGAGAGGCCTTTCTGCAGGGACTTCACTTCTGTCTGCACCGACTGGGCCCAGGGCGATGCGTTCTTCTCTGCGTTCTGGGACATGAGCCACCCTTGAACTAGACAGGGAAGATTCGAAAGGAGATGGAGCCAACATTCTAGGACACTAGACCAGCTGCTGGCTCCACGGGCTGCAATGCTCTTGGGAAGGAATTTGCCTCAATTTCCACATCTGTGGGATGGTATAGGACAGGTTAACCCTGTTGGGCTTGGTCCCCATGGCTGCATATAGTGGGGTCCAGCAGGAGACCGGATGGGAAGTTGCTCTGGAAGCTGTCCAGAGGAGCTGCAGGCCTCTTCTTACACCCCTCGGCAGGTGGGGCTCACCTCCTTTGGGGGCTGATTTTCTACTGCTGGCCAGTTGCAGTTGCTTTAATTTCCTGGAGGTATCATAATAAATCATCACGAATCTGCTGGTTTAACCCAACCGAACTTGCTCTTTGAAGCTTTCGAGGCTGAAAGTCTGAATCAAGGTGATGATGTGCTCTTGAAGACCCCCCAGGTGGGGAGAGGAGCTCCCCCAGCCTCTTTTGGCCTTGTAGGGTGGCTCTGACCCGCTTTGCAGTCTCTGCCTCTGTCTTGCCTGACTTCCTCCCCTCCAGCTCTGTGAACCAGTTTTCCTCTGCTTGGACCCAGTGACTGGGGCAGGACCTCTGTAGTCCAATGTGACTACCTGGTAACCAATGATGTCTGCAGAGACTGGGGGGACACTCAGGGCTTTTGTTTCCTTTCTGAGCTCAGACTTCCTTGCCATGGGGTGCTGCCCCTGTCCCAGCCCCACCAGCCTTGCGCCCCCCGCTGCTCTTCAGGAAACACCAGACCATGGTGTCACAGGAACTTTTCTGGCTGGATTCCATTCCCCTGCCTGGCTCCTCATCCATTCTGTTCTTCTGCACCTCTTGTATATGCTCCTACCATCGCTTCTCTCCAGTTCCCAGCCTGGGTCCTACCGATTACCAGCTGCCTTGGTGTGCAGTGCATAAACCCTTCACCTCATTATAGGAAATTTCTTTTGGATGGCCTTTAAAACTATCTCAGCATCTAGAAGAACTGTAATTACCTCTTGTGAGACAGCGCTCAGGCGAGTTGTGCCACTGCTGTGAGAACCACTGAACCTGGCTCTCTGTGAATTGGTTTGCCATTGGGAGAGAGAGTGTCCCCTTTGTTGTGCTGCCCTTTCAGTTCTTTATGCTGGGACCCAGGCACCCATGTCTCCACTGGTGCCCAGGAGGTCAGAGCCGCCCACAGAGAGAGCACAGGTTCTGCAGATGGGACCACTGCTCCTGCTGGATGTCCTGGCCAACTCTGAAGGTGGGAGTGTCCCCTGGCCATTGTCGGGCTACCTGCCTCTCATGCACCCACCCTATGAGAGGCTGGGGGAGCTTTCCAGTGGTTCTGGGAGATGGCACTGACAATGCCATCCACAAAGCCAAGAAAAACATCTCCCGTGGGGTGGGAGTGGCCTGTGACAGGTAAGGATGGAGAAGAGGGTCCAGTGTGGCTGTTGAGTGGGTGCCAGCCTGGCCCAACCACCAGCCTCTGGGGCTCCTTGTCTCTCAGTGCAGACTGCTTCTCGAGCCACAGGCCTGGCCTGGGTGCCCCCGCACGGCCTGCAGGGCTCTCCGTGCACTCAACCCAGGCGCAGACTGAGCTCCAGACCCTGAGGAAGCTCCCAGGGGCTGCAGATGTGGCTTCATCTGTCTTAGGAGCTGTGAATGACCTGGGGAGCCACACCATGAGTGCTTCTCTCACCCTCTATGCCCGGCAGCATGGCATCCCGGAGCACTAGGTTTAACCAACGAATGAAAGGCTGGATCTCGAGGCTGAGACACCCTTGTTGGGGGCATGGGCCAAATCTAACTTAAGGTTCCTGATGCAGCCTTGGCTCCCCAGTGGTGGAGAGCTGAGTGGAGGAACAGGAGGACACATGCTGAGGCTGGTGGCTCCATCACGGGCCAGCAGGCAGTGGTTTAGAGACGTAGGTGGACTGCAGATCCCTCTGGGACTTGTGCTTGGTCAAGACACACAGTGCATTAGGACCCTGGGGTTCTGTCTCCACTGTCAGGATTTCCAGCTCCCCCGTCCCAGGTTCAAAAAACCTTCTGGGAACTGAAAGCCGCAACATAGAGAACAGGCACACAGTCTCACACTGGGGACTGTGTGCCTGTTCTCTTGGGCCTTCTGGACAGTCCTCAGCAAAAGTCTTCGTCTGTAAGTCCTTTGGAAGATTTCAGGGGGCAATGGCCCAGCATTTGAATAAGATCCCAGGAGGAAAGGGGCAGAGGGAAGGTCAGCAGGGAGCCGTGACTGACATGGGGCAGCTGCTGGGAAAGGAAACTGAAAACTAGTGAGTGGGAGTAAGAGCTGCGAGTGGCCAGATCACAACCACTCCAGGGGGCCTAGCGGAGATCTGTGCGCCTGTAGAAGGGAAGCTGATGGCAGTCAGGTTGGGGGAGGGCCTGGCAAACGCAGGCAATGCCGCCTAGGATGCATGCTGGGCTGATTTGGGGTGCGAGATCTGTCCAGGGTGCTGATCCAGACCTCACTGGTGGTGCATGACCACACCCCCTCCCAGACACCTCCACATGCCCTTTCCTCTGGCTGATCCTGTTTCCTCATCTAGAAATGTACACCCCCAATACGGTGGCCTTGCTGGGAGGGTGAGGGAAGGGAGCTGGTCCA
Source organism: Dolichotis patagonum (assembly GCA_004027295.1). NCBI lineage: Eukaryota > Metazoa > Chordata > Mammalia > Rodentia > Caviidae > Dolichotis > Dolichotis patagonum. The sequence continues at coordinate 71,548 of PVJX010000492.1, read as the reverse complement.
AATGCGGCAGTAACGAGAGGTCAAAGGCTTCTCCCCATGCCCTGGGTTGGGAAGCAGTCCCCTGACCTCAGCCTCAGGCTCCATTTAGAATCGTGAGGCTGTCACGGGGCCTGGGCTCCTCACGGGAACTGGGAGAGGCAGCTTGTGTTGGGGGTATGCACCCCAGCATCCCTCAACCTGGAGATTTGGAGACCTCATGCTGCCAGTGAGCAGCTGGGGAGCTGAGAGGGCAGGAAAGACACCTGGCTGAGAACACAGTGTAGTGGAGGAGGGGCCCAGAACCCCAGGGTCCTAGATGCTCCTGATCCTAGACTGAACACCAGTGAGGACTCGAGTGAATGGTGCTTAATGTGGGATCTGCCACCTTGGCCCTGTGCTGGGCTGTGTCGTGGCTCCATGCTGAGCTGCCATCTCTCTGTGGTGTCCCCTGAAACCGTTGTCCCAGGAAAGACTTCTCAGGCCCCACTGGCCACCTCAGGCTGGGTATCTCCCCCACCAGGGACATGGGACATAGGTATAAGCTGCTGGAAGCCACGCCCCTGCCTCTTGTCTGTCTTCTCAGTCTGTCCCACTGCTCTGCCCCTGGCTTTCTGCTGTTGCCCTGGCTGCTCTGTGGCCTGCAGCCTCTGCCTGATTCTGAGGAATCCTGCTGTTGGCCTCATGCTCCGTGGGAGGGGCAAGGCTTGCCCAGTTTCAGCAGGAGTGGCTGCTGAGGTGAGGCTCAGAATGCTTGGCATCATCCACCTCAGGGCCTTGACGGCTGGTGACACCCTCCCCACTACTCCTTGCCTCAGCCACGCAGGCAGGGCCCAGGCCCAAGCAACCCCTCCACAGCCAGTGCAGCCAGCCTGGGAGTTGGGGAGGAGGTACCCTGGGCCTCAGTGCACCCCAAGCTGTCAGGCACCAAGTGCTCACTCAGGGCCTGGCACAGAGAGTGCCTTAGCTATTATGTGATTAGTAGGAGTAGCAAGGGTGTTTGTCACAGTAGTAGAAGAGTCCCATTTCACAGGGAGCTAGGTAAGGCTGGGGCACTTAAAAAGCTACCACCTCCAGGCCAGACGTGGTATCACTTACCTGGAATCCCAGTACTCTGGGAGGCTGAGGTAGGAGGAGCCCAACTTTAAGCTGAGCCTGGGTAACTTAGTGACTTTGTGAGATCCTGTCTTAAAATAAAACATTAAAAAAACACTGAGGATTTAGCTGAGTGCAAAGACCCTGAGTTCAATCCCCAGCCCTGGAAAGAAAGAGGACAGCCACCACTTCTGTGCAGCTTTCCTGGCTCCGCCTTTACTCCTGCCTTTGACTTACTCTGTTCCCTCCAGTGGTGCGGGCTAGGTGGCAGGGTGGACTGCGGGACTGTGCCTGGGCTGCGGTTGTGATGAGCAAGCCTGGGAGCAGGTTGGGTGGGCCAGGGAACCTATCTCCCCAGGACCCTCTGGGGTGTCCTGCCTCAACCTTCCCCGCCCCAGCCACGGAGTCACTGGGCGCTGATGTGTGGGCAGAGAAGCCCCTGCCTCTGGGACCTTGGCCTGTGTCTACCACCAGGCAGGATGGGTAATGGTTACTCTGCATCTGCTGTGTGCCAGGTGCTGGTCTGGTGCTTTTGAGACCAGTTCATTGTGATGGAAGGGAGGGGACTTCAGGGTCCCCAGCAGCAATGCATGTGGATGCTTCAGGTTGAGGGAGGGGCTGAGCCCAGGGGAGGAGCTGACCTAGGTGGCCCAGCATGGTGGCTCCTGGCAGGGGAGTCAGGGAAGCGGCTCCTTGTCTGCCTGGCCCATTTCCAGGCCCCAGGGAGCCATCTTGGAGGAGGGTGCTCCTCTGCTTGGCTTTTAGCCCCTCACGTGTTGATTCCCAAGGCCGCTGCCCGTGGTGCTCCTGTCTGCAGGGACTCCTGCGCCTGCCCTCTCTGCGCCCTCCCCACAGGCCCCTCTGAACCCTGGTCCTGCCCGGGTGCCCCTTCCAGCAGGCCCTTGGCCTTGCCTCTCCTATTCTGTGCCTCATCCCCCTCTTCACCCTTGCCAATCCCCTACCCGACCAGGGCTGAGGTTCACCCTGTCCCCACCTGTGATCACCCCTTGCCAGGGGCCCCTTTGGCCCAGCTCTTGTCTGGCACCTGCCCTGCTCCTTCCCTAAACCTGTGGGATACCTCCAAGCCGGACAGCTGCTGTTTCCTCCCGAAGCTCTGGGGCAGCATCTCTGGATCTCAGTTTTCCATTCTGCTGAATGGGCCAGGGTGGTGCTGGGGCATAGATGGCACTCAGAAAGTGCTTGCTGGATAATGAACTAAGCAATTGATGCCCGCCCTGTGGCCTCACCCTAGCACTGTGAAGATCAAAGTCACCCATGGTCATAAAGAGCTCTGCCAAGTTTGCATGTGTTTGTGGACTTCAGGCAGCTGGTACTTGGCTGATGTCAGCACTGCTAATGTAACTCTGCCTTACGGTGGACTGCAACACCCCTCGCCAGCCCCACTGCACCCCAAGGCCTGTGATGTCTCCCTGGCTGCCAGCTCTATCCTAACTGGGCCCGAGCCTTCTGTCTCCTGTGCAATCCATCTTCCCCCAGGCAGCCAGGAGGGTCTTTCTGAAGCACAAATGTGCCCTGTCACTTCCACCTAAAACCCTCAGGCTTACACTGGCTTTTGGGTGTAGTCAGCCCCCTCCTAAGGCCACCCCTTGGACCTTGGTGTGGGCTGCAGTGCCCTCCTTGCTACTTCCAAGCCAGCTCCTCCTCCAGCCCCTTCCAGGATCCCTTCCTGGAAGCCTGTGCTAACCAACTGTGCTCCCGCAGCTTGGAGCCATTTCCGCCTGCTTGGCCCCAACAGTCTATGTGCTCTGGACGTAGGACCCTGGGCATTTTGTACTGTTTCTCCTCAAGAAGACTTAATGGGCACTTGATAAGTGAATCAATGAATTAATGAATCAATGAATCATTAAGTGAGTGAATGCGTGAATCAGTGAGTGAAGGACAAGCGACTCCCACAGGCTGTGGAGATCCCGGGTTGGACCTTTGGGTCTACAGCAGGGTGTAGATAGCCTTCCCCCTGGGGTTCTGTGGGCTGTGGCTCTGGCTGGATGTGGTCCTGGGTGGTCCTCCTGGGCCAGCTGCATAGCCTGGACCAGTGTGGCCTGTGTCTGTGAGGCAGCATACTGGGCTTCCCAGGGTGTTGCCGTAGTTGGCAGGCAGCACTGGGCCCTGTGGGCAGAGACTGGCATCTGCAGGCCGTCTCTGGCTGGTGCCTCATGCCTGCCCCATCCTGACCTCTGACCCTCAACTCCCCACATGCAGGCCAGTCTCCCCTTCCTGACCCTGGGAGCTCTGCTGGCCTGGGCAGCTCCCCGCCTGATACCACCCTCTGCCAGGGACCCTGCATAGACTCATTCCTCCATCCTGCCCAGCACTGCCTCGTCCTGTTGTGCTGCTGGCTTAGCCACTACCTACTGCTGCAGGACTGTGTCCGGGGCCTCTGGCTTACTGGCTTGGCCGCTGCTGGCTGCCTTCTAAGCGTCACCACCCTGGACCCAGCTTGTGTCAGATGGGCTCATTCCTGCTCGCAGTTCCCACGAGTCTTTGCCTCCAAGCTGCAAATGCTGACAGGGTCCTGGGTACCTGGGCCCAGGGTGTGAGTGGGTGGAGACGAAGAGCAAATGCTGCCGTGCCTGAGGGAGGAGACACTTGGGTGGGGTCAGGACGACTTCCTGAAGGAGGCGGTAGTGCCCAGCTGGACCATCGAGGGTGGAGGGGGAGTCCTCACTATAGCGTATAACCTGATGCCCACCCCACTGGCACTGACTTGCTCCCTACCCATACCACAGGCCAGCTTTCAGGCAAGAATAACTGTCCCCCCAACAGACAGGGACACAGCGGCTCAGACATGCCGGGGTCACCGGGCTGGCCAGGGCATTGTCAAGCCAAGACCTGGAGTCTGGCTGCCTTTGTGGCTCCCAAGAGAGGGAATGGGGGCGATGGAGAGGGCGGCACCTGCTGCATGTGGCAAAGCAGCTGGCACAGTGGCTTTCCAGGGAGGGGTGCAGGGAGGGAGCAGTAGGTCCTGCCCGCTCCTAAGAGCCCCCACAGCGAGGGTTCCCCCACCGAGGCAGACAGTCGCTGCTCGGAGGCTAATTCCCCATCTACAGAGATATTTAGCCTAATAGGAGCTGACAGATCATTCAGGGCAGTAATGTACTCGGCTCCGAGTGCTTAGTCTCCCGGCCTGAACTCCCAGATTAAAGGCTGCACACCCGCCTGCCCCGTGCCCTGCACCGGTGCCCATGACCTTGACGCAGGGGTGGGGTGGCATTCTCCTCCGGCCCCTCCTCCTCTTTGCTCCCTCCTTCCCTCCCTCCCTGTTAGAGAGAAAGAAGAGGTTTTCTTAAGTGTCCGGTGGGAAGGCCGTTGCTGAAAAACCTCCTGGGCTCTGAGGACGTGCAGTTTTCCAGCTGGCCTTGGGGATGCCTGGCTGGCTGTGTGGGGGTGGCAGACAGGCTGGGTACTGGACCGGGGGCAGGCATGGGCAGGAGGTTGTGCCCAGGACAGCACTGGCCATCACCTCCTGTCTATCTCCCTGCTGGGGCTGGCTCACAGGGCCTGCTTGTCCTCAGGAAGGGTGGGGCGCTGCTAACCATGGGCGCCTGGTGACTGGTGTTCTCAGGCCTGGGCATCCAGGAGTGGACAGGGAACCAAAGACCACATGAGAGGGCAGATGGCAGGGGGTGGCCCTCGAGGGCCGCTGCTGCTGATGGAGGGGGGCTCCAGAGCCACTCCCCACCCCCAGCCCGGCCACTGAGTCTCTGCTGCTCTTTGTCCCTTTGCTTCCCTCTCCTCTCTCCCTCTCTCTGCCCCATTTGCACACCAGGCTGTCCATCTGCATGGCCTTCTGCAGAGACGGCAGGCAGCACAGGGCCCTTCATCTTTCTGAGCTGCCACGTGGCCTGTAGTTCCCCTGAGGGCTCAGTGTGTGGCAGCATGGGAGTGGGAGACAGTGTCCCCACCCCAGCAGCCCCAGATCCCCAGGGGACACCTCGCCTCCTTCCAGACACCCCCTCTCTGCCCCTGCAGGGGAAGTGGAGGAATAGGATGCTATGCGGGATGGGGACATCCCTTCTCCCCCAAGGAGCCTCAGGGGCTAGAGCAGGACCGCAGGGAGGAGGAGAGAGGGAAAAGCAAGGGTTCCCCAGGTCTTGGACCCTTGGCATCTGGGGAGCCTGTAGTGTGGGGAGAGTCTGGGTTCTCCTGGGCAGGGCTGTAGGGTGACCCTGGGGGCAGGAAGTGAGATGGTTCCTAGGTGTGAAGCCACTGAGAGTGTCTGGGGCTCATGTGCCCTGGCTGATTCCATTACTTCTCCGGGTCTCAGTTTCCTCACCTACAGAGTGGCACTGGTCACCCTGTCCTGTCCGGGTCCAGGCTGAGGGTCCGGGTGGAGGTAGGTGGTATCCTGTGCTCTGTAACTCAGCCACGGTACTGACTTACTTGGCGTGATGCTGTCTGCCTTTGGCTCTGTGGCACCTGCGGTGACCCAACAGTTCAGCCGTGGTTTATGCATTAATAGAATCAAAGCAACCCAGGGTAGGAAGCAGCTCCCTCATGTAGCGCAATGCCCACCCAACATGCGTGGCCCCAGGCCTCTGCTCGCCTGCATGCAGGGACCGGGAGCTCACTCCACCACGCCCAGCAGGGATCTGTCTCTCTCCTCACACCACCACCTGGCCTTGTCAGGGACCTAAAGCCCCAGGGCTCCCCTCCCACCTGCCAGCCAGATGCACCATGACTGGGTGTGGCTCTCCCTGGAGCTGACTGATAAGCACAGTGACTGGAGACCTCTGGGCCACCAGATGCTGTCATAGGCCCCGCCCCCTTTGCCCAATCATGGGTTGGGTGCAGGCTGTGGGCAGGATCTCTGCCTCCCTAACCTACCCCTCCCAGGCTGGATTTGCCTTCAAGGCTCATCCTAGTCTCTGCCCAACAAGCTGACCAAGGCCCAGCCCTTTGGCCTGGGGAAGCCAGCCTGATCCAAGGGCCCCATTCCCAGCCCACAGTTCCCCGTCTTGTCCACAAGTGTGTCGTGAGGGCCATGGCCATGGCTGGTGGAATCCGTGTCACCCTTGACATGCATGCAGTTACCCCTGCAAGACTTGGAGTGACCTTCATGGAGTCCCCAAGCTTGCCCTGCCTCTTTTAGTGTTTTATATTGCAGGTCTTGTCTCTTACTAGAATGGACATGAAATTTATGATTCTACCAAAATGGGCTGTTTAGTCCCTACCCTTTTATTGTTTTTGTTTTTTTTTTCAGACATGGTCTCGTGGTCCAGGGTGGCCTTGCGCTCAAGATGGTCCTCCTGGCTCAGCCACCTAAGGGCTGGGAGGACAGACAGAGGGTGCCAATGTTTATAAAACTAGTTTTTGACATACATAATTTTGCTGAATCTTCATCCGGCTTGTGTGGGAGGATTGGGGTTGGCACATTAAAGACAAGGGAACTGAGCTTTGGGAAATGAAGTAAGCCCAGTACCCCGCAGCTAGCAGGGAGCTGGGCCTGGATCTGGGATGCTCGGGCCCCATCTCCAGCTCCTCCCACGTGCTGCTTCCTGCCCGGCTGTGTGCTGCGTCCCGTGCCTCCTCCTCACACACATGGGTTGCCCTGGGCCCAGCCCACTGGCGGACAGTCTTGCCCCTGTAGCCCCAAGGTGAGGCCCCGGCTTTATCTTTCTGAGAGCCAGGCTCAGGGCTGGGAGGGAAGATGCGCCCCAGAGGGGTGCGAGGCTCAGTCGTGCAGGGTAGGGGGTGGGGGGCTGGCTGCGCGGCCCACGCATCTGCCCGCTGTTTTTAATAGTGATTTTTAACCCAGGGTCTGGATGTGGCAACAGTGCATGTGTGTGGCTCAAGGTCAAGGCGTCCTTCTCGGTTCCCCTTTCTCCTGCCCCCACCCCTGTACCCAAGGCCCCAGCCAGCTGCGGCTGGGTCTGTGACAGCTGCCCCCCCCTGGAGATTCTGTCCCCTACCTCTGCACCGGCCACACTGACTCCTCATCCTCAGACAGTGTGACAGCCAGTCCCCTGCACCTGGGGACAGCCCAGGCTCCACTCAGCGGCTGTGGAGCGGCACTTTTATTTTTTGTTTGCTTTTTGGCACAGGGCTTTACTATGTGTTCCAAATTGGCCTGGAACTCACTACGTAGCCCAGGCTGGCCTTGAACATGTAGCATCCTCCTGCTTCGGCCTCCTGAGTGCTGAGATTGTAATGTGCACTGCCACACCTGGCCCTAGGGAACTTTCAGCCATGATTGCATTCTCGAGTTAAAGGCTGCAGTGTGTCTTCATCTTTTCATCAGCTTGTTGAGATGAGATCCCAAGCCCACACCTTGGCCCTCAGGGCCTGGTTTCCTCTGGGCCCCATTTCCCAGGGTGAATTCAAATGTGATCCCTTCAGCAAGAGCTTCCCCTGCCCTTGGGCTGGGGCGATGCACCCTGACCCAGTTTTTGTGCTATCCCTGGCGTGATCGTCACAGCCCCAGCCACCCCTCGGACCTGTCTCGTTATTTGGTTCCTGCTGCTCTGTGCCCACGGGATGGCACCAACCTTGTCTGCTGTGTACCCCAGTGAACCCCAGCACCTATAGCAAGGCGAGCAGTCAAGGGTGCTCAGTGTTTTGTGAATGAATAGAAATGTGGAAAGAAGTGACAGCTGGTGCAGTCGGCACTGCAGCCACACTCAGCGACACAACCGTTGTGTACGTGCGTGCGCGTGTGAGCTCCAAGGCTCCTGCTCTTCCGGTTCGAGGCTCTGGGCACCCGTGTCTGACTGAGCCTGCGTGGGAGACGCACGTACCCAGCTGTGTTTCCTGTTCGCAGCAGCCTGGCCCCGGCACCCCATGCACCCTCCTGGTCCCTTCCTCACCCTTTAGTCAGTTTCCCATCCAGGACTGGCAGGGAGTCCTTGCTCCAGGCCTTCACCCGTTGTCTGTCACCTTTAATGGCCTAGCGATGCTCCTGGTCACCTCTACTGTGGGTCATGTAGGCGGCCCAGGGTCTGGTGCTGTCACAGCCCTGTGTACAGAGGGCTCCCCAGGGACAAGTTCCTGGATGATCTCAGGGTTTTTGCATTAAGGCTGCTTTGCCAGGGGCTCATGGACACGTGACTGCAATGGCCGGGAGAGATGACACCATCCACAGGCGTGGCGGTGTGGGGTCAGGGTAGCGAGACCTCTGTGACAGTGCTGAGTGTGGTGGGGAAACCCGAGGCCGCCACGCGTAGGCCAGTGGGGTCCCAGGCAGGGTTCCGGGAGTGGATGAGCTGGCTTCTGGACTTGGCCTGGCTGCCCCGTGGCTGTGTGACTTCGGGCAAAGCCCAGTCCTGTCTGGACCTCGGGTCTTCCAGGTACTGTGGCCAGCAGGTAGCAGGCGTTCATCCAGAGCTGTGCGGTCCAGTAAGTAACCACCAGCCTCATGTGGTGATTTAAATTAAGATGTAAATTAATTAAAATAAAACAATAAAATGAGCTGGTGACAGTGTGTGCGTTTCGGCACACAGTGCGATGACAGTGACTGCCCTGGGCAGCAGTGCGGGCTCAGGATGCCTGTCTCCACACTACGCTAAATCCCCAGCTCGCTCTGCTTCTCTTTTTCCTTTTGGAGACAGGGTCTCGCTAAGGTTCTAAATTGTGAGATGGGGCTTGGACTTGCAATCCTCCTGTTTCAGCCTCCCACAGTGCTGGGTCATGGGTGTGCACCACAACACCCGGCTTTGCTTGTCTTTAGTTGGCCCTGAGCTCAGAGGGTGAATTATGGGCTATGGAGTTTGGTAACTCTCCAAAGGCTGGGACCTCTAGACAGGTCTTGAGCCTGAAGTCACCACTCCTGCTTCTATCCCAGAGGCTTCCAGGTGACCTGGGAGAAAGGGGTGGCCCAGCAGGGGTGGCTCATGGGGCGACCTGTGTGCTCTCTGCCTGCATCCTTCCTTGGGTGAGACTGGCTCCGTGCGGGGGTTCCCTGTGAGTCCTGGCTGGAGGGCAAGGCAGCTGTCTGCCTCCCCCTTGGGGGCCTCTGTGGACGAGCTCTTGAACCCCTTTGTCTGCAGCATAGGGCCTGCCGAGGCTTGGGGGCCCCAGGGTGGGAAATGCAGGGCCAGGAGGATGTGCGGTGAGCTCAGTGTGCTGTGGCTGCTGCCTGCCTGCATCCTGCACCCATGTCCCTGTCCCTCAGGAGCCTCCTGCTCACTCTTGGCTTCTTCCTCCTTTAGGGACCTGGTGGCCATGTCCCAGCTGCCCTGAGTCTGGGGCTGCAGAGGCCCCTCACCTGCATCTCCAGAGTGCTGACCCTGTCAGTCTGGTCCTCTCCACAGCCTGGTCTGAGGGGACTCCTCGGCTTCAGGACTCAGCAGGGTACAGCAGCAGTTACGGTAGGTGACATCCCTGTCCTGCCCTCTTTCTGGATCCCGAGGCAAACTTGAACAGTCTTCCTAGATGAGAAAGAGTATCTTTCTGAACACTGTCAGAAAGACAGATTAGGTTATAAGTAGCAAAAGCAAAACAAAAACAAAACAAAACCCTCTTGCTTCAATAAAAAAAAAATTTAAAAAGCAATGGCGTGGGCGTCAGGTAGGGCTTGATCCAGCGGCTCAAACAATAGGAACAGGACCTGGTTTCTGTTGTATTCCTTCCTGCCTTTGCCTGGGTGATGGCTGTATTCCTAGTGGCATTTGATCAAACTATATGGCTGCAGTTACTAGGGCAGTGTTTTTGTAGGCTTAAATCTGGGGTGGAGGGTGAAGAAAGGTCTAGGAGAGCAGCCTCAGAGTTGATTTTGGAGTCCTGTTGACAGGACTTGGATCATCCTGAACCTTTACTTGGGCAATGCCAATAATCTAGCCTGCCTTTCCTCACTCTCTGCCCTGTCTTTTCAAGGCTCATTTCAGGTTTTCCTTTCCCAAGGAGCTCGGCTAACTTTCCAGCCAGAGTTGTCTCTGTGATCCCATCTTCCAGATGAGAAGACTGAGGCCAGGGTACATTTCTCCACAAATACTCCATGAGTAATGGTGTCTTCCTCCCTCTTTTTGCCTTGGCTGTCAGGAAGTTCTGGCCACTTGTGGCCCATTACTGATGAGTGCTCAGTATTTTGGTCTCTGGCTTCACCTTTATCGCTCTTATTTTTTTTTTTTCTTGTCCCAATTTCTTCTCTTAATTTTTACTTTGTGCTGCTTATATCCTCAGCATCCTCAAACTCTTCTGGAAAGAGGCAGGGCGTAGACAATCAACAGTGACCAGAAAGGAAGCTTTTGGCAGAGACTGAAGGCAGAATGACCGCAGGCCATGCCTAGGCCAGGGCCATGCAGCCCCAAGAGGCACCGAAGCGTGGCCTCCGTGGCCAGTGGTAGCCTCCGCCCTGCCCTCCATGGCTGGGACCAGCATTGTTCTTCCTGTCCTCTCCCCTCCCTTTGCCGTCTTATCAGGAGCTAATGAAAGAGGCTGGGAAACCCAATCCTCTGGTAATTAAATTTACTTAACGGGTATTCAAGTGGAGTAATGAGAAGTTTAATGCAGTGATTAGATTTTTCTTTAATTAATTAAAATGAGAGCCATGTGTCTTGCCAGCAACCAACTTGACCCTGCACTGGCAAGGAGCTGGCAGAGACAGTGGGGGCTTGGCTGGGATGGGCAGGGGTGACGCTGCCCAAGCTGTGTGCCGGCCCGCGCAGGCCGTGCCGATTCTGCTCCGGTTTGCGAGCCCTGAGAGGGCCAGGCCTAAGCTGACCCAGTGAACTGGCACCTGAGGATCCAGGCCCAGTCCCCAGAGGGCTGGAGACAGAGCGGCACACGGGGTCACCCAGGGGGTCACATGGCTCTCAGCGAGTGGGGAACCGGAAGGAGGGACCTGGGCCTGGGGACGGGAGGGGTGCTGTGCTGTGTCTCACCGTTTCTGAGGACCAAGTGGGGACACAGGAAGCACGGCCCCAGGGCCCCTCTGCTGTGCTTAGGTGGAAGCTGGGCGCCGGGGAGCACGGTTGTCTGAAAAGCAGTGTGTCCACACAGTGGGGTGGGGACAGGAGAGCAGAGACCCAAGGGCAGCTGGGCACCAGAGGAGGACATGTTATTTTCCGAGCAGCAGGTGGTGCAGTGGGGAGGCCCACGGTGGACAGTTGGCCCTGACTTCGCCATATGCTGAGCCCTGATCCTAGAGGGGCAGCATCTTGACCCGGAGAGACTGAACCTTGATCCTGGCCCTACACTGAGCCATGAATTGTCATGAAGAAGCCAACAGAGAATCGGGTACCGGGGGAGGAGGGAGCAGCCTGTTTGTCATCCCCCGGCCAGCCCTGCTGCCTGTGGGCAGCACTTCGGTGCCAGGCCCCGCTCAGGAATGGGGAGATGAGTCAGGCCAGCCCCTGCCCACTAGCCCGCTGGGGGAAGTGTCAAAACACAAGTGATCAGAGCTGAGGCGGGGGCGGCTCAGGGGACAGGGTGGCCTGGGAAGCTGTATTTGGTGTTCGTGTGGGAGCAGGTGGGGGAGAAGAGCCGGAGTGGGGCCGGGGGAGAGGAAGAGGATGGCACTCACAGAGGAACTGGGGGGCTGGGGCAAGCAGCTCCCCCGGGGACCTAGCCGTGCCCCTCAGCTCTGGGTGTGAGAGTTGGCCGCGTGCGGGGCACAGGGCTGGTTAGCGGCCTTGGGAAGGCTGGGGAGGACAGGGGCCTTTCTGGTGGCCCTCAGGATCTTGCCAGCATCCAGGCCCACACTGGGGGCTCCTGGAAGTGAACCTCCTGAGAGCCAGGGTCCCTCTTCTTGTCAACTGGGGGACACAGCCCTGGCCCTGGCGGGCCTGGGATCCAGCTGGGGGAGCCTGGGCCGTTAGACTGGCACCCAGGTGGGGGCAGGGGCTCCCTCAGAGGTGGGCCCTGGTTGGGCAGGGGACAGGGCTGAGGCCTGGACTGGCTGCAGAGGGAGGATCTCCAGTCCATGGGTGGGGAAAGGCGGCCTTGGGCAGGCAGAGCCCTGCTCGGGGTCTGAGGCTCCTCCTCCCTATATATATGCATGTAAGGCGAAGAGCCAGAGATCCCACGGTGTTGAGTTTGTTCTTAAACACAGAACTGCTGCTGCTGTCTGGATAGTTCCCTGGGGTGGGAGATTTCAAAGGCGACAGGCAGACACCCCAGGGAGCACTGCACTCCTAGACACATCTGCTTATCCGGGTCCCAGGTGCCGCTCAAGCCTCTTTGCAGCCCAGAAAGTAGGGTCCCTGCACCAGGGTGGGGGCCGGGCAGTTGCACAGTGTGTGAGGGGCCCAGCTGGTGGCCCCAAGCTCTGCCCCACCTTCTGGGGTGCCCTCTATGTGGCCCCAAGGGTCCTGTCTTGCCCCCTCCCCACATATCCCTGCCTCAGATGGGTCCTTGGTTTGTCATCTGCTGCCCTCATGCTCCAGGCCTTCTCCTGGCTTGGCAGCTGTGTGGTCCCCAGGGCAGCATTTGCCCTCACTTCCCAGCTTCCCAGGCCTGCCATCTCCAAGGCCCAGCACACAGTAGGTGTGCAGGAGGTAGCTGGGGCCCTTTCCTCACCTGCTTCTCTCTCTCTCCTTCTTTTGTGGTACTTGGGGGTTTAACCTAGGGCTTTATACTGAGCTATATCCCAGCCTTTTATTTTTTGAGACAGGGACTTACTAAGGCCTGGCTTGAACTTGTGATCCTCCTACCTTAGCCTCCCAGAGTGCTGGGATTACAGGCATGCAGGCATACACCATGGTGCGCTGCTTTTCCTCCACTGTCTTGGTGGCTGGCCCCTCCCAGGGCTGCTCTCAGTCCCTGTCCTCATCCAGCTCTGAGCTGCCTTTAACCTTGACTGGGAGAAGGTGCCCGCTCCCCACGCATCCAGGTCGGGGTGCACTGCTGTCAGGGGGTTCCAGGCAGGCCTCAGGGAGCAGTACCAGAGGACAGTGTGACTCAGAAGACACTGACAGGCACTGAGGCATAGACGGTCCAGGAGGGGGTCAGAGCAGGGCTTAGCAGTGTGTTCTCTGAAGTGTGTTTGAGGAAGTCCCCTGTATTCCCTTAAATCTTCTGTGGCAAGGCACTGCGACTGTTGATCTGGTGTATCTCCTTCTACAACTTCCTGGGCCTTTATAAACACATTTATTGCATGTGATTTTAAAAAAAGAATTGGAACCATATTTGCAAATCACCACAGCTTCCATTTTCCCCTTGCAGTGTATCATGATCAACCGTCAATGTCACAGGACACAAATTTTCCCCATCCTTTTTAATCGCTGCCTAATATTCCATTGTTTGGACCCAGTGCAATTTATGTAATGAGTCCTGGGTTGATGGATATTTAGGTTGTCTCCCATTTTTCACTCTCTCAAATAACGCTCCCATGAACACCTGCATCTATGTATCTTGCTGACACAGTGAGCCATTTCTGCAGGATGGATTTCCAGGTGGTGAGTCGCTGGATCTGCAGTGCCTGTTTGGTAAATTCTGAGTTTCTGCCACTCCGCTCTTCCTAAAGACAGACAGGGCTGCTTTGGCCTCCACCCTTGGTATCTGAGCAATCATTTCACATTGAGCATGGTTGATCTTTTTGATTTTTCCCAAACTGAGAAATTCCTCACTGTGGTTCAAGTTCGCTTTGCTCTTCTGGCGCAGCGAGGTCTCTGGTGCAGTTACTGGCTGTGTGCAGGTCTGTGTGAGTTGCCCATTAGGTCCTCTCCCACCCTGATTTCCTCTGTGCCTTTTCCTTATTGAGGTAAAGGAGGTTTTGGTATATGAGGAGCTCTGATATTTTGGTCTGTTACTTGCATTGGAAATACTTTCCCTCGCCAACTGTTTGTCTTCTTAAGCTTGTTTATGGGCTCTTTGGCCACACAGAGGCTTTTGATCTTTATTTAGTCAAATCGTCAGACTTCTCCTCGGGGCGTCTGAAGTTCACGTTTGGCTGGGAAGACTTCCTGGAAGGGTTTGCTCTGAGATGCGGAGAGGACATCTATAGAGGCTGCTGGAAAGCGGTGGCACAGGACAGGAAGCCGAGACCATGTAGGGATAGGGAGGGAAAAGAGGACTCCGGGGTGACACCCAGGTGTTCAGATTGAGGACCGCATGGCTGTTGCCACCACTGCCACCACCCTGAGTTGGGGACAGGACTAGAAAGAAATGCATTCGGTGTATGCGAGCATGCACCCTGGCAGGGACGCACCCGTGAGCACATGCCTGATCACACATGAGTGCACAGGTACACCCATGATCTCATGCACGTGCATGATTGGAGGCTCAGGAGAGGGCGCATCTGTGCTGTGTCTCCATGGGGAGATCGTCTGCTTCTGTGACCTGTGGGGTCGGTACTGAGGGCCCAAAGAGTCACTGCACGCACCCTCTTCAGTCTCCACCGCAATATGAAGTGTGACTTTCAGACTAGGACCACAGCCCTGACGCTTAGTGACTTGCAGAGAGGGTCACAGAGCTGGAAAATCTTGGAAAGATTTTTTCAGCCAGTTTAGAGAAAGTTCTTTCCAATGGCCTAATGTGACAAACTGGTGTCCCCAGACTCTTAGCAATGATGTCTAGAGCGAGATGGCCTGGGTCGAGTGTGCAGCCCTGTCCGTAATGAGGCAAGATGCCTCTGCGTCCTGTGCCTCCAGGTCTCCCCAAAGATGGGACGGTGTCCCCCTCCATGTCTGTGGGAAGTGCTCTGCACTCAGGGTTCTCTGGCACCATTGTTGGTGACGATGGTGGCAGCCATGCAGTGGCACTGGCCCTTCACCTCCTAGTCCCTTAGTCCCTTCCTCCTCCCTCTCCGGCCTCCTCCCTGTCCCCTCCTTCCTATGGCAGCTCTTTCTCCATTCCCCATTGGAACTTCTGTCACCTTTGAGCCCTTGCCCTCTGTCTCCAGCCCAGACTTCTGGAAAAGAGTGAATTAAAGTCCAGTCAGTCCACAGAATCTGCTGCCATCAAGGACTGCTCCAGAAGCAGGTCTGGCCAGGGCCTTTTCCTTGCACCTGTGCTCCTGCCCCGGTTCAGTCGCAGGGTCAGAGAGGGTACACTGGTGCATTTCAGAGCCAGGGTCTGAGCTGACCCCAGCCCAGCAGATCCTGGACCCTCAACCAGGATCATTACCCAAGGCACAGCCCATGGGAAACACAGGCAGAAAGTGTGCACAGACACGCAGTGTCCCAGCCAGTCAGTGAGACCCTTCACCTGTCCTTGCACAGTCCCCAGATTGACCCTTGTCAATTCCTCATCATCCAAATGGATCCCCAGGAGAATAAATCCTCATTGGGGGGGGAGTAGTGGAGAAATGACGGTGATTTCCTTGTGTGATTTTGTCTTCGGTAACCTGTCTGTTGCACCCTTTTCTTCTCCACCAAGAGGATGACGAAGCCTGATCCAGTCCTCTCCAGGTAGTGACCACACCCCATTGTACTTCAAGGCCTCTGAGAGGGAATCATCTCCAAAGTCCAGTTCCCACCGAGCTTGCTTTTGTCCCGAGACGTCCACCCTTTTAAACAGCCACTCCCTGCTCCCCACCAGCCTCCACCACCAGCGCACACCCCGGTCTCCCTGTGAGGTGCCAGGCCTTGCCACAGTTCATAGCCACCCTGGCCTGCGTTCAAATCCAGCCAAGCTTTGGGTGTTTGCAGACAAGCAGCGTGATCAGTATCCAGTGCGCCCACACCAAGGAGTTCCTGAGTTGGCCCAAAAAGCCGTAGTGATGAAGTCTTTCTAAAGATGCCGTACCCACTTTTCAGGGAGGGGTGACTTCTGTGGCTGCCAAGTCATGATTTTTGGAAAAAGCGAGAAGTCACAGGGGCGGGGGTGGGGTTTCCCGGGTTGCCGCCTGTGCCAGTGTCATCTTCGGGGGTTGGAGCTGCCTTTTCCTGTCCTCTGTGTTGTCCCCCAGGAGTGCACAGCATTTAAGGTGATAATTGCCAAAGTAATGTGGTGCTACGTTCAAGACAGAAACCCTCAAGCTTGCAGCTCATTGGCATTTGGTCCTGTGGGCCCCCAAGGCCCAGTGTGTGCAGGGTGGGACTGAGCGGGGGACCGGAACCTGAGTCTGGGAGAGGGCTCTAAGATGTGCCTGCTCCTTCCAGGCCTCGAGTGTGGTCCAGGCCGCAGCTATTGTGGAGAGGCCCCCCTGTTTCATCCTCTGTCTCTTTCCTCAGTGTGGGATTGTTCTGTGGTGGGGCCCCCTTTTCCTTGGGGATAAGGAACCCTTCCACTGGAGGGTTGGTGCTTTTCTACCCCCTTGGAAATCTCTGCTTTTGAGGCTCCCAAATAGTGAGTTCCATCCCCCAACCAAATACATTCTCGAGTCAGACACACAGGTTATATGGCACTAGGGGGCAGCACTGAGCCGGATACTCTCCACAGTTCACTACAATGGTCCCCATCTTTCCACCACCCCTACTCACTCACATCCCATGACCACTTGGGAGGTAGGAGGAGCTCTGGTCCACAGCCCCTCAGAGACCCAGGGAGCCAGAAGTTCCACCATCTTGTAGGTGCCCCACTTGGACCATGTGGCCTCCAGTCACCTTGGCAGAGAAAGGACGGACGGGTGGCAAGGATCACACATGGTAACAGCCTTCAGTGACAGGAACTGCTGTGGTCCCAAGGCTGTCACGGGAGTCCTGTGACAGGAGGCTCAGCTTACTGTTGTGCACCCCGAAAGGTTCTTGCCCTGGTATAAATTACTGTACGGTTATGGCGGTGGCCTACCATGGCAGAAGGCCAAGGCGGGAACACCTACCACTTCCTGCTTCTTCCTCAGCTTTAACTGCAACTCCCCTTCCTGTTTGCGCGTGCGGAAAATCCCAATCAGCTCCTCGAGCGTCATCAATGCCCACCCTAAACGCCACCCTGGTCAGGTTATATATGTATCATACCCCAGATTCTGGTCAGAGAATGCCAGACTGTCTATAGTCGTGGACTTCTCTCCACATCCTTGGAATAAAGGCTACTTTTATTTTATATCTTCTTTCTTATTGCACCTGGTGTGGCATGCTGGGCTGCGTCTATGAGTCCAGACTGCAACTCCACGACACTGGAATTGAAAGTCCCTTCCTAGCCATGTGACAATGGGCTCATTCTTCCTCTGAGCCTCAGTTTCCTCCTCTGTAAAACAGAAGTATGTGTATCAACCATCTCTGTCAGGACAACCGTTAAGAACTAAGTGAGTTAATATTTACAAGGTGCCTAACGGTGCTGGGACAGTGATAAGGGCTTTCAGCGCCAGCTACGTGACCAGCATCTGGGTCTGGGTGGATTCTGGCTGAATAGTTCCTTATCAGGTTTGGAGAATGCTGCTAGGTGTTCATCAGGAGAATTCAGCCCTGCACAGACCTGTCTGGGAATGTTTGCAGTGGTCTCATTCATCCCCAGAACTGTAACCACCCCTGTTCACTGGCCCATGGATAAGCCGCCGATCCTACTTGGTAACAAAGAGTGGAGCTCTGGCCTGAGGCGACACCAATGAGTCCCAGATGGGCTCTGCTGGACAGAGCCAGGCTTGGGTTTCCTGGAGCTGCCACCACTCATAGACGCTGGAGGAGCCGAGACTGCAGACTGAAGACAGAGCAGCAGTGACCAGGGGCAGGGCCAGGGCTACGTGGGGACTCCTCCTGGGGATGTGGGATGCTAGAACTGTTCTGTCCCTAGGGGGCAGTGGTGTCTACAGCGTAGATTTTACTGTTGGTTAATTCATTCTCAATAGCCCTCCTGGGGGATAGAGCTCACTGTGGGACTTTGAAATCAGGGAGACTGAGGGACAGTGGCACACATCTGTGTGTCATGGTGAGGATCCACACGGGGACCAAGTGCTCTCAGGAGATGCCTGAGCTGAGAGCTATCGAGCAGGAGCCAGGCTCCGGATCAGGGTGGCTTTGGGGACTAAGCCAAGTGATGGGGGAGAGGGAGGGAACGGGGCAGGACCTTGAGTTTACACCCTGGGCAGTGGTCAGTTGGGGCCAGACTGGTGGGCAGGGGTGCTGAGCTGGGGCCACATGGAGGTCAGAGGAAGCCATCTCGGTCACACTGACTTTCTATTCTTCCCACAGTGCATGCGGGGACTGCGACGGATAGGCTGCTGCCGCCCAGGCCCCCAGACGCCTGTCCGTTTGCCTCCCAGCACCATCTGACCCAGGTAGGGGACAACGTGGTGGCTCGGCAGCTTCAGGCTCTGTGGGGCAAGGGCCTGGGGTGCAAAGACCTTGGTGAGTGGCCCTACAGGGGTCTCAAATGCCTGCCCAGGATACCTTGTCTCCTGAGGCCCAGGGTGCTGGCCCATGCCTGGCATGTGTGACTACTCAGGGTCTGTCTCTCGGTGCCCCAGCAGGACCCTGGCGGCTGTCTCTCTGGTTTTTTTGCTGCCCAGCTCCAGTCCTCCAGCACAATATACCCCACCCAGCGCCAGAAGCCAGCCCATCTGCACCTTCATCTCTTGCTCCTGGGCACCCCAGCTGAAGACCTCCTGTCCCCCAAGGGACGGGTGGAGTGTTGGGGGGAGGCAGGGTTGCTGGAACAATATATGGTTGTTCAGCTGAGTTTAAACATCAGGCAGATGACAGATTATTCTTTAGTGTAAATCGGTCCCAAATCTTGGATGGCACATATGATTTGATTTGCTATATAAAGTCCTCCCCACTGGATCTCCCCTCACTTCCCAGGCTGGCTGCCCCCAGCCTCCATGGCAGGCATCCCACTTGGCTCAGACCATCATCAGTTGCCCTGGGGCAGAGCCCAGGCTGGGGAGATCAGAAAGTAGGGTAGGCAGGGCACTGTGCCAATGAACAGAGCCACAAAAGAAATCAGGAATAGAAAATTGTCACCTGGGCCAGGAACCCAGTGTGTCTGGAGATCCTGGGGTCCGGAGCAAAAGGGATGAGGCAGGGCCAGCTTCTGGGGGCTGGAAGTGTCCTGCTTCTGCGTCCTTCAGCAAGAGGTGCGACAGAGGCACTGTCTTCCTAAGCAGGGTCATGTTTCAGATGCCAAAGGTTACAGGTTCCCTAGATGTTATTAATCTATCCCCTACCTGCCTACCCTCCTGGCAGGATGTAGTGTACAGTTGCTTCCTTCCCAAATCCCCACCTCCTTAGCTGGTTTGATGTGTACCCTTCCAGACTTTTTCAACATGGTTAAAAGCAAACGCACAGGAACGTGTTGGCTATAGCATCCTATCCCAGGTCTGTCCACAGAGTTCTTCCCTGTCCTCTTCCATTGTGAGGTCTGCAAACTCCTGATCAATTATTAATCCCGTCGCCGGCCAGCCATGTGGATTGTTCCAGCTCTGCCTATTTATAACCACTTGGGGAACCTCTGGGTTTGAATCCAAGTGCTGGGGTAGGGGCCTCAGGGAGTGTTTCCGGAAGTGGTCTCCTGGGGTCAGATGGCATGGATAGTTGCACATTTGGTTGGTTCTGTGGGGGCCAGAAAAACTTCCAGAAGGCTGTGCCAACTCATGCTCCTGCAGACCGGGTGTGTGGCTGCCCTTGCCAAACATGGGCATTGCCAGCCATTAAAATGCCTGCCGATCTCATGAGCCAGGGGAATTTACCTTTCTTTGATGCTAATGCCGCTGTAGGGCCTATTTATTTGTGTTGCTGGCCGTTTCTTTCTCCATTTGTGAATTGCTCTCTCCTGCCAGGTCCTCTGTTCATTTTTCTTTGCATATGTCCATTCATTGAGTGAATTACTTGTTGAGCACCTACGATGTGTGGGACACTGTTTTGGTTAGGGACCTAACAGTGAACAAAACTGACAAAAAAAATGCCTGCTCCGTGGAACTTCCGCTATCATGGCGGAGCGCCAGGCAGGGGAAACAGATCCATGCATGCAGCGTCGTGTGTGCCAGGGGGCTGGAAGCTACGGAGGAAAAAGGAAGCAGAGGAGAGAGGAGGATGGGCACCCTGGATGAGGCCGTCACCAGAGGGGGCACTGAAGAGAATGAGTGGTGTAGGTGTCTGGGAGGAGTCTCCAATAGAAGTGCCGGTGTGCATGACTGAGCTGGGGACGGGTCCTGCTGTTGGGCACAGCCAGGAGACCCATGTGGCAGGGCAGACTTGGATCAAGAACAGATCTCAAAGGGCATTGTGGGTTCCCCAGGACTCTGGCTTTTACTCAAGTAAAGTGGGAAGCTGGGAGATGCTCAGAGTTACACTTGGCTGACCCTCTGGTGGCTGAGAGGCAGGGACATCAGTGACTAAGGGACAAGTGAGGGCTCGATGGGTTCCAGGGGCACAGCCCAGGCAGAGCTTGGAACTCATTGGCAGCTCAGGTGCGGGCGTGTGGGAGGGAGATGGGACCCAAGATGACTCCAGGGGCTTTGCTCCAGGTTCTGGTTGAGCACCCCTTCTCCAAAATGCTTGAGTGTCTTGGACTTTGTTTGTATTTTGGGATATTTGTGTATACAGCACAAGGCATCTTGATGATGGGACCCAAGTCTAAGTGCAGAGTTCGTGTATGTTACACACACCTCACCCACATAGCCTGGAGGTCATTTTATACAATATGTTTCATAATTTTGCACACAAAAGCAATCCAAATGTCCAAGCAGCAGAGGATAGCAGAACATTCAGTCATGCCCCAGTCGCAGGGTAGGACCCAGCCTGGACTGTGGGTCTGTAAAGTGCAGGCTGCCAGGACCTCCGAGGCGAGCTGTGAAGTTGCTAGCGGGACCCAGGAAGCCGGCGTTGGGGGCAGGGCTGGGCTGGAGACACACACTGGGGCCAACAGCTTAAATCTGTGTTCATTTAAAGCCAGGAGCTCAGATGACAGCATGGAAGGATGAGTTGAGTGTGGACGGGATGGACAGCCTAGCCCTCACGCCTCCGTTAGCAGCGGGGTGGAGAAGCCAGGCCAGTGTGATGTCCTGGAAGGCAAGGGCAGGGCAGATGTCACACGAGTGTTAGATGAAGAGCTGAGAGATGTGTAGCATCCAGATGAGACCTGACCATGGCAGCAGGATGACAAATGACAAGGAGACCACAGGGGGCCTTGGCTTCAGTGTTAGGGGTGCAGTGAGATGCACCTCACGATTTGCAAGACTGAATCAATTTATGAGAAGTTAAGGAATTTAACTCTTTATTTTTCAGGCATTGAAGATAGTTTTTCATGGGTTGGTTTGGGTGGGTTTTTTTTTCATTTTTTAAAAAAATTCTTTAAGGGGCTGGGGATTTAGCTCAGCGGCATAAGCGCCTGCCTTGGAAGCACGTGGTCATGAATTTGATCCCTGGTACCGATTAAAAAAAAATTCTTTAACAGTTTAAAATTGTCCTGTGACTTAAATTTGGCACTTTTTTAATCTTAAAGGACTAATTTATCATGGTAAGAACACATAATGTAAGCTCTAACACGGTTTGCAGTACATACTGGTGATATTCATCATGGGAAGTTGGTTGGTGCACAATGCATTCTAATTCTTTTTACTTCCCTTCTCCTCCTCTCCTCCTCCTTCTGTCCTCCTCTTTCCATCTCTTGGTCCCCTTCCCTTTTGCAAAAAAAAAAATTGTCTCCCTGTTTCCTGTGTTTTATCTTTTATTTTGCTCTTTGATTTATTTATACTGTGGGTTTCTCATATAAGAGAAATCATGTAATACTTAAGCTTTTGTGTCTGATTCACTCAGTTAACATTATGGTCTCATTCACATCCATCTTCCTGCAAATGACTCAAGTTTATCCTTCTTTATGGTAGAGTAGTATTCACTGTGTGTAAATACCACACTTTCTTACCTACTCATTTGTTGATGGACATATAGGCCACTTTTAAGGTTTAACTCTCATGAACTATGCTACTATAAACATGGGTATGCAGGTATCATTGGAATATGTCTTTAGCTTTTTTGGGGGGAATAGCTGGGTTGGATGGAATTTCAATTTTAAATGGGTCACTCTTTTTTCTAACTTCAGTTTCTGACCTTACCCACTGAATGTTTGTTTTGTCTTTATTTTTGCAATTGTCAAATATTGTTTTCTACTTGTTTCTAAGAGTTGATCTGATATGTCTGTGTGTGTGGTGTGAGGCAGGGATCAAATGAGCAGCCAGTGGCTGTGACGCTGTTTACTGAGTCAGCATCCTCCCTTTCCACTGCACGGAGCTCCATGCTTGGATCTGTGAAATGTCCCCACGGTCTCATGACTGTCCAGGCCTTGCCGTTTGATTCCATTGGTCCTTGCCGTTTGATTCCATTGGGGAGAGTTTTAGGATGCTGCGAGAAAGACTTGGTGATCAATGGGGTAGAGGTGTGGGGAGGTGGGAGAAGGGGCAGATAGGTACCTTCTGTGTGGGTGGAGGCAAGGGGACCCCTCTGGGTCCTGCCTGCCAAGCACATGAGGCCTTACCTGTCACCTTGGTCAGTTTGCATATGAATTCTGAGAGGTTGGCATCTGCAGATGGGGATACTGAAGCTCAGGGTGGTGTCACCTGCTGTCCACTGGCACCACCTCACTGGTGCAGCTGAGACTGGAAGGCTCCTGGCTCCATACCTGTGTTCTGTCCTTGGTTGCAGGGGAGGTTAGGATGGGGCTCAGAAAGGCCAGAAGGGTACCAGGTACAGATGGCCCCGCACCTCACTCTGCATCCTGTCTGCTATTTGGCAGGTTTTCCCATTTCCAAAAGTGACTTGTTAAAACTGAAATACTCCTGGCAGGGAATCACATGTTAAGACTATAGCTCACATCTTCATTAGCAGTTACACCTTTTCAGGGCTCAGCTGACAGCTAGGACGCTGGGTCAGAGGGCCAGGGACAGAATCTGGGTTAGGAACAGCCCAGGAGAGGGAATGGGCAGGTGCCCAGCAATACACACCGTCACCTCCACCCCTGCCCTGCAGAGAAGGGGACCTGGCTGGGCTCCAAGAGGGAGCTAGCTGCTGCTAGTTACCCAGCATGCCCATCCTAGAGGAAGCAGGCAGGCACTTGGCCTTAGGAAGGCCAGAAAAGCAGACACCCATGAGCCACCAGAGCCCAGCTGTCGGAAGTGACTCAGAAGTGGGACCTTTCTCTGACACCCACTTCCCAGGTACAAGGAAGAGGGGGTGAGCCACCCAGAGCCTCCTCCAAAGCACAGCTGGATCTGTGGCCAGGGCAGGTTCAGGATTCAAGGGAGCACGGGCTCAGGACCAGGCAGGTGCAGGGTGGGGACTGCCTTCCACCTGCTGCTGTGTCTGAGGCCTGAGGCCGGAGCTGCTGGTCTGAAACAGGCTTCTCTCCTCTGCTGTCTGCCCTGGGCTCAGGGGCTCATGACTGTGGCTTTGGGGCCCATCCTTCCTCTGTGGGAACCTCTTGCTGCCTACATGATGGGGACAAGGGCTGAGCTAGGGCACCCTGCAAATGGGGAGTGGTGGAGACTGGGAAGAGGAAGTCTTCCTAGGGCCTGGGGTCAGGGTCAGGCATCCTGGAGTGGGGACCTGTGTGAGCAGAGGCTCTGGGTCAGTCCCTGGGCAGGATCTAGCCCTGACCATTTCTAGCTATTGAACTTAGTTCTGGGGGCCCAGGAGATAGGAAGCCCTGAGCCAGGAGGCCATAGCCCAGCGGCCCTCATCCTGTGCCCACCGTTCCCTGCCCAGGGGGACTGGCCCAGCCACCCTGGGTCACACTGTACCTGAAGGAGGCCTGGATTCATTTCCTAGTTCTGCTTCCACTTGCCACGTGATCTTGGGCAAGTGACCTTGGACCTGGGCCTTGGTGGCTTGCCTGAGCCAGGCTGTGTCTCTGGGCAGAGTGGGCCCAGGGAGAGTTTGCCAAGCATGAGATTTGGCCTGGGGGTGTGTTTCTGTGGTCACTGTCACGGCTTAGGTGACAGACCTTGGGGAGCTGCTCTGGGGATGCAGCCAGGTCACGGGAGCGAGCAGCCAGTGTGTGAGGGACACAGATGTGTAAGCTTGAGAACTGGGAGCCACAGACAGGGATGCAGCTTGTAGGTGTGCTCTGCTCCATTTTGAACAATTGTTTAAAATTGAGTTATAATTCATGCAGCATCAGATTCACCATTTAAAAGTGTATAATTCAACCAGGTGTGGTGGTGCATGCCTTTAATCCCAGCACTTTGGGAGGATGAGGCAGGAGGATTTTTAGGAGCCTAGCCTGGGCGACTTAGTGACTTAGGGAGGTCCTGTCTCCAAATATAAACTAATAAAAGGGCTGGGAATGCAGCTCAGTACCAAAGCCCTGGGTTCCACACCCAGTACTGATAAGAAGAGTGGACAGTTCAAAGGTTTTGGTATATTCACAAGATTGTGCCAGTTCCACCAATTCCAGAGTATATCCATCAGCCGCAGAGGAAGCCCCATCTCAGTGGGCCGTAGTTCTGTGTTCTCCCCATGCCCTGGCAGTCACGAGCACACTTTCCTCTCAGGATTTGCCCATTCATGTAAATGGAGTCATAACACGTGACCCTTACCACTGTCTCTGTCCCTTGTCATAAGGCTCTCGATGCCAGGATGGGGACAGGTACCAGTCCCTTGTTGGGGCTGCTGGATGGTGCACACTGTTGTTGCCATGGCTACCTCTCCACTCCTTCCTGGACAGGTGGGGCTGCAGGTCACCGAGCCCACCTGTGTCTCCAGCTCTCTGGGTCTGTTCTGCAGAGTGCAGCTGCTGAGTCTGGATGGGTTTGGGTCCAGATGTGTGTGCCAGGGCACTGCAGCAGGTACCTGTCACCTCGGTCAGTTTGCATCTGACCTGCCCTGTCCCACCCTGCCCACCTGTCCTCGCTCCTGCCTGGGCCCCTGGGGCATCTGCGTTTCCAGCCCTGGGTCCAGGGACATCGATGGAGAGGAACACAGGGTGTTGCTGACCCTAGGCGAGTGTCTGGGGGCATTTGGCAGGGTGTCCCCTGAGCTGGGCAGTTCTAGGACTGGAAAAGGGAAGGGACCCGGTTTCTGGGGAGCAGCTGGGATGTCCTTTCTGCCTCCTCTCCGACTCCTTGCTCCCTAACTTGAGGAAGATGAGGGAGAAGAGCTGGGGCAGAGGAGGGTTGATGTAGGATCTTTCTTCTCAGCTGAGAACTGCAGACTCAGAAAACCTGGGGCAGAGGTGACCTTAAACCAAGACAGGCCAGGTCTCAACGTGGCACCGTCTCTTCTCTGTGCCTCCATACCAGGAGCAGGTGAGGTGGCACAGACCTCACTAGAGCTGTCTTGCCCATTGACTGGTGCAAGGCACGGGCAGAGCGCTGGCTGCAACCAAGCGGGAGTACCCCTGGGTTTCTGCTCTACCACCTAATGGGTAATTATTCCCTGACATGTATAGAGGCAAGGAAGAGATTTTCTGTGAAGCAAAATCTCCCGTGAAATATTCAGGCCACGCTGGGCTTTGCTTCACAGCCAGTCTAATCGCTGCTGCTTGGCTGGGCCCGGCTGGAGAGGCTGCAAGTGCCGCAGGCTGCACGGGGCCTTTTATTTCCCACTCAGCAGAGAACGGTTTCAGGGACTGGGAAGAGCCCGGCTCGATCCTCAGGTGCTGTGCGTGCGTGCGTGTACATGCATTTGTTTCTGTGCATACTTGCTTCTTCCTCTCTGCACCCCATCCACGTGTGTGGGATGCATGTCTACCCTGCCTGGTCTGAAACGGACTGGCCATTTCTTCTGGGATCCTTGGTGAGGAGCTGGGGTACCCTCTGTCACGCATGGGTGCAGAGAGGCATTTGGAGAGAAGGTTTTGAAGCCCCTGCCCTAGCAAAAGCCACCACAGAGCCCTGGGGTGGCAACAATAGAGGGCATCTTTGCATCTTGCCACAGGAGGCTTTTGGGCAGTTGACCTGGATGCCCAGGCTCCCCTGGGGAATCCCCGCTCAGTGGAGTGCAGAATGGCCCACGGGGAGCTCATGGGTACTGAAGTGCAGGCTTGTGCTCGCATGGCCAGGTGCACTATGGTGCACAAGGGACCCTATTGCTGGCATCTGTGGCCCATGTGTATGAAGGAGCGAGTCTACCTGAGTGCCTCTCTCCAGCTGCAGGTATGCACCAGAGCCCGGATGTGGCCAGCAGTGCTCTGGGGACATACACTCCTCACATTCGAGCTAGGTACCCCAAGACTTTCTGCTCCTGGGTCTGGGCCCAGGCACCCTCATTTCCATTCCGAGGTCTGGCTTCCCTGGGGACTGGCCTGGTTAATGTGTGGGGACTCTGGTGGTGGACCCTAGAGAACAGGTGGACATCAAGGGTACTGCTCACACTGGCAGAGGCTCATCAGCTCTTTCCTGAGAATGCTTTCTTCCTCCTGACACTTGTACCACCCTGGGACAAGAAACTCACTACCTCCCAACAGTCCCAGGGGCACCTGTGAGACTCTGTCCAGAAGGGAGACTTCAGGAAGACCAGTGGGGTCAGGATGGGTCCCCACACCCTAACTCCCCAAGGCCTGGGCTCTCCTCAGCAGCCAACCCTCAGCTTCCTGGTCTTGGCAGCAAGGCCAGGCCTGAGGACCTGGGACCTTCGCCTTGTCATCAAGAGCGTCTTTCAGCTATTAGCGATGGCAGCCGGGGATTTGGGAGGATTTCTCTCTCATTTCCCAGGGCTTTCAACAGCTAGCCTCCTCCCTCCCCCTCCCCTCCACCAGCAGGGCTGAGAATTTGAGCGTGCGCATACACACACACACACACACGCACACGCACACGCACACGCATGCACGCAGGCTCGCTCCTGTGCGGCAGAAGGAGAGGCAGAGAAAGAAACTGGGTCACCCTCCTGGGAGGGCTCCCATACCCCGTCTCCCTGCACAACCTCTGTACTGCGCCCTTGGGCTGCGCTCCGAAGGCCATGGCTGACCTCACCAGATGCCTGTCTGCCTCGGCTTCCCCGTCCAGGCAGCCTCCCAGGGGCTGGGCATTTGCTGGAGAGGTGTCACCCTGAGCAGGTGGCATGCAGGGTGACATAGCTGTCCCCACCCCTCTGGGCCTTTGAGCCTCAGCCTTGTGGTTGGGGTGAGGGGCCGAGGCCACGCAGTTGCAGTGCCCACAGAGAGTGCCTGGGTGGTGGTAGCCGGCAGCAGGCAGAGGTAGAGATGGACCAGCCAGCTTGGGGAAGGATCTCCTGGGGAAGGGGGCAGAGAGACAGCCCAAGATGTCACTGCCATTTCAGGACAGAGCTTGGGGTGGGTTGTAGCCTTGAGTGGTAGGCGGGTCCATGGACCAGAGCAGGAGGAGGTAATGGTCACACCTGCACTGACCCTGTCAGTGGGAAGATTGGGTCAGGGAAGCTGCCATGGGGGAGCCATCCAAGGGCCCTGGAAGCCTGACCACCTGACCCCGGAGGTGCCCCAAGCATGTTTATTGAGTAGAGGGAGAGGATTGGCTTGTTGGGGGTGGATTCTAGAAGGACTTCCTGGTGTCCCCGGGGCAGCTTAGCCCAGGGCTTGATGTTTACTATGGAGAGGAGGCAGATCCTCAAAAGGCTTCAGGTGTGGGGTGTCTTGGCATCCCTAACTTCCTTCAGGGACCAGGTCTTGCCCTGCGAGCGTGGAGATGCCCACTGCAGGGCATGCTTGTTGGTGGGGCATGTGCGGCACCTGCTACTGGAACAGCAGTGTCACACATGTGTGCTACATGCACATACGTGTGGTCATGGGGAAGGAGGGTGGTTCAGAGTGGCCTCAGAGTCTGGGACCAGAGACCGCTCAGCCTTCAAAGGGCCTGGGAGGTGGTTTTGAGGTCGTTATGCAGCAAGGCTGCCTTGTGACCACCGTGTGGGAACAGAGACTCAGGCAGGGCCTCATGGAAACCTGGGGCAAAGGCAGCAGGGCCTAGAGTGGCATGAAAAGAAGGAGGCTAGAGGGCTTCCGGGAGGGAGCGTGGGGATGGGTCAGTGAGGGTGAGGGGGTCGCATTTTTGGGGGACCTGGGCTGCTGCCTCTTTCATAGGAGCCTGTGGAAAGAGCTGCCGGCTGTTGTGACCCAAGGGCCCTGCCATCTCCAGGTCCCTCCCTTCTCATCTTGTCCTGAGAACCATTCTCTGTTTGGCAGATGCACCCTGGCCCGGCTGCACCCAGGCTCAGAGCAAGCGTCGGTGCAGCAGGGCTAGGGACGGCCGGGGTGGAGGACAGGGGCAGGGACAGCAGCTTAGCGCCACCCTGCCCCTCTGCTGACCCAACTTGCCTCCTTGTGTGTGCACCAGGCACCCCTGGGCCCTGCACCCAGGGACGTGCATCTCCTGGTGCAGGTTGGGAGCTGGGAAGGTGGATTCAGCCCGTCAGCCACGGCCCGTTATTAGAAGGGCCACTGCCCTCTCCTTCAGCCTCTGTCCCAGGGCCATGAAGGACCCTGAACAGGATGAGAGGAGCAAACACGCAGGAGAGGCAGTTGGTGGGAAAGGGGCAAGGTCTAGGTGATGTGTCCCTGTCCCACTGTGCGTCCAGCAGTATTTGAGCACTGGGGCCCAGAAGGGACGTCTTCCACCTTCACCTCAGGGTCGCAGCCCAGTAGGACAATCACAGTGACTGTGCTGCGTCTCATCATGAGCCTCGTACGGCAAGGCAGACACTGTCATCCCCATTGTGGGTGCGCAAACTGAGGCCCGGCTGTGGCCTGCACCGTGGTGGGTCCCCCAGGCAGGGATGAGCTGGGAGAGGGCATGCACGACCCTGCCACGCCTTCCTGCAGGTCTGACCCTGCATTCACGCTTTCCCCCTGTGCTGCCGCCTGTAAGAGCTCATCAACCCACAGGCCCGGCCTCTCCTCTGCCCCGCTGCCTCCCATGCTGGGCCCAGGATGTGAACCACAGCCTGCTGACGCCTCTCCTGGCCAGGCCTGTGTGGAACCAGGTCCCCATCCAGCACGGCTGCCCCATCACGGCTCCTGCTGTCCCATCCCTAGTGAACTCCTTTGCTAGCCAAAGGGCTATGCCTTCTTGCCAGTCCCCAGTGACCCCAACTCCAGCCCCATCTCCCCAGATTCTCCCCAAGTGCATAGCACTGCACATGGGGTTGTCCAAACCCCTCCTGCTTCCCCCGGCATCATCCTGGGATGATGCCTTGAGCAGACGTCTGTCCCCTTCCCTGTGTGCCTGCCTCAGGCCCAGAGAACCAGCTCCTGGAGCCACTCACCCACTTTCTCTGCCATCTTGGGAGACCTGAAATGGGGTGCTCAGAGACCTGAGTCTTGCTCCTTATGCCTCCCACACAAGCAGCTCCAGAATTACTATCACCCAAGACCAGCTGGCCTCAGATGAGGGTGAACAGGAAGCAGGTGGCTTTTAAGCTAATTCACACTAAGGTGTCTATGACTAGGTGTAGCATTTTCCAACTACAGTGTGGTGCATCATGGCCATAGTATTAGTAAGAGTAACTGTTCTAATGCTGTATTAAATTGCTGTCCCGTGTTAACCCACTAACCCAGACAGATTCTGGTGAGTAGAAAGGTGAGGGAAGAACGAAGCAGGTTGGGAGCCAACCGGGAGGCTGGCCTCTTCTTCCTCCCAGCCTCTTCCCAATGTCACACTTTTGCCATATCAGGCATTGGCTGGGTCACCTTGGGAGGGCCAGGAGGTTTGGCTCCCCTGGGAACTCATGGTTCTTCATGGGAGGAGCCAGGCAGAGCCTGCTGGGATCCCAAGGCAGCCCCCAGGATGACCACAGCACTGAGGTCACCTTGCAGGTCCCTGAGGGTCAGAGGCACCTCAGGAAGTGGGATACACATGCCCCAGTCTCAGTGGCTGCATCTCCACCCAGGCCCTGTGTCCCCGCCCCCACTGTGATCCCAGTGTGGCTTCTTGAGGTCCCAGACAGACACGTGGGCCCTGCGGATTCTAACAGGAAGTCAGTTCCCACCCTTCCCCAGGGTGCCTGGAGGTGCCCAGGGTCCCCCTGGAGGCTGCCTCTCTCCAAGCTCCGCGCTGGCGCCACCAGCTGTCCAGGTCAGGCTGCTTGGCAGTTCAGAATCGATTGGGGGACTCCACTCTTCCATTAGAAACCTCCTGGCTGGGCAGGCTCCATTCCGTCCATCCAGCCGCCACGGAGTGGCCACTACCAGGCCCTTCCTGGGGACTGGCGACGCCCAACCCTCGCTGGGCCCACTCCAAGGCAGTCCAGTAGGTACTAGATTCAGTAGGTTCTGAATGGACACAGCTGTACACAGCTGTGTGGCCTGGGCCAGCTCCTTCCCCTCTCTGTGCCTGTATATCCTGACCTGGCCAGAGGACCTCGGGATCAGTGTGACACAATGTGGGAACCCTCAGGAACCCACAGTGTGGGGCCTGAGTCAGGGGCACCACGTGGGAACGTGATGGTTCCTGTGTCTTCCCACAAGCCAGGGAGCTGCTTGTGCCTGGCCAGTGTTTGTTGAGTGAATTCGTGAGGCACAGACATTATGCTGCTTCTACACAGACCTGGGCAAGCCACTTCTCTTTGGGCCTTGGTTTCCCATCTATACCTCGAGAGACTTTGGCTGTCCCAGGGAGGGACCTCTCATTTGCAAGGAAGGGGACAGTGCCCAGGTTGGTGTGAAGGGCCAGGTGGATAGGGTGTACAGGGGCTGGGAGAGGGGATTGTCCCCGCCCCACCACCTGGTATCCTGTCACCCTGGGGACTGTTGCTGCGTTGGTCCAGCCCTGGGGTTGGGGGTATCCAGAGTGCTGGAGCCGACTGCCAAGCCCCACTCCCCTCCCACCCCCAGGAAGCAGATGGCCTGAGCCTGGGCGGGCGGCAGAGACGGGGACTGGCATTTGTATGTGTGTGGTTTTTAAAAAATCTGACACATTTTTGTCACGTCTTGGTGCATCAGAACAGTAAAGGAGGCGGGAGTGTGAAGAATGTTTTAACTTGCGACTTTGTAACAGTTCCAGTTTCTTGGGGCCTCCTCCCCCCACCCCGTGGCGGAGCCTCCAAGCCCATCTGTTTCCCAAAGCCTCCTCCCTGCCCCCACCCATCCCCTTCGTCAGGGGAGAGGCAGGATTAGGGGAGCAGCACAGGACTTGGAGGACCCCAGCATAAGGAAGGGACCTGCTGGGGATCCAGTGTGACCCGGACTCACTGTGGCCTGGGTAGTTCTCACCCTCTCTGGGCTCCATCTCTGTGCCCCTAGAGTGTCAGGCCTTTCCCCGCTTGGGGTTCCCTCACTCTGCTACTCCCAAGAATGTCAGGTGAGGAGGTTAATGATGGGGGAGGGGGGACTGAGACAGCTGGGTCTGTTCGAAGCACATGGCCCCCCTGGTGGAGAGAGTGGCCTGGGCAGAGTGGATCCGGGTCTTTACCTTCCCGCCCCACTGCCTCTCCCACCCCACGGTGGCTCTCTGAAGGTGACCAAGGCTGGCAGAGGTCCAGGGTAGCGGCTCTGGAGTCAGACTGAGGGAGGGGTCGTCTGGAAGCCCCAGGTGTCCCCCCTGGCCCTTGTCTGCTTCTTGGTTCCTTGGGGCCCCAGGAAAGAGGCAGGGTAGGTGCCAGGCCCTGGAAGCTTTGCTCCTTAGCTGCCAGTTCCACAGCTCTGGAGCCTGGCACTGGCTTCCATTTCATTAGTCATGGAGATGCCAACTGGCCTGGAAAGCTGGTGTGCATGGCAGTTCAGTGGCGTGAACGGGGAGCTCCTTCGTCTTATGGCTCAGAGACCAGTGCTACTGGGCACTTGGGCCATCACTTGGGATAGGGACAGGCAACTGGGGGCTGAGTGCCAAGGACAGAGACGTCACCCTCAGTGCAGAACCTCTGATCACAGACAGAAGTGAGGCAGGGTGCCCCTACTTGGCACCCTGATCATACCTGACCAAAGGAAGTCCCTAAGTGTCACCTCATGTCCCTGCATCCTGGGGGTGACATAGGATGGAATCATGTGCTGTGGCCAGGGAAGCAAGGGAACCAGAGTGGCCCCATTGCAGCCTGGCCCGGACCCCAGGCCTGGCTGAGTCAGTGCCATGCGAATCTCACCAGATGGGCACAGGGTGGCTGTGGGGGAGGAGCCAGAGTTGCCATGAGAACCCGCACGCTGGCATTTCCTCTTTTGGGGAGGCTGAACCATATTTCACAGGCGGTGTAGGCTTCTGAATCCCATTTCTCTGTGTTTTTTAGGAAGGGAAAAAGGGCAGGGGGAGGAGGTGGAAGAGAGAGGATTGGAGTCAGACAGAGGAGCGGGAGGAGTGTCTGGGCCCGCTGCTCCTCGGAGCTTGGCCAGGCCAGAGCCAGGTCTGGGGGCCCTCCCGCCCCCTGCCTGGGACTTCATACTGAGTCTCAACCTTGCTGGTTTGATTAGCCTCGTCTCTGTTCCTGACAGGCTCAGCTCTCACCCTAGTCCGGACAGGAGTCCACCCCACAGCCCATCAGAGCTTGGCAGCCAGACCCCACAGAAGCTTCCCTGGGGGACAGGGAAACCGGGAGGACGGTGGGGAAGCCGGCTTAAGAAGGCCTAGGGTACCAACAGGGAAAGGCCCCTACCATACATCTGGCCAGGGCTGGGGCTGGGTGTGCTGACACATGTGTGTGGAACCAGATAGCAGCCTCAGTTTCCCCACTCTGTGAAATGGGATGATAGCAGCAATCTAGGGGACCAGAGAGGCCAGAGCAGAGCTCACTGCACAGTAGCTGCGGTTGCTACCATTGTTCACAATGAGGTCCCTGAGCATCAGGTGGGGGTGGGTGGGGTACAGGCGGGGCTGCTGAGCAGGGAGCCCAGCAGAATGATGCCAGCTCCGTGGCTCCCTGGGTGAGACCCACTGAAGGCCTTTAGCTCCAGGCGCCATGTCTAATAACCACAATCCAAGCACAGAGCCCACCTGGGAGCTGAGAACTTCTTTACAGCTCGCTCTTTCCTTGCAATACCAGAGGAGCAGCACTGTTCCCATGGGACACCCAGAGGACCGAGGCTCAGGGAAGGACACTCATGGTCACCCAGTTCAGGCCCAGCATGCACTGAGGCCCAGTCCACATCTCTAATGCACTCAGTGAGGGCAGCAGTGACCCTAAGCTAATGGGTACCCAGCATTTCCACGTGTGCATCCGTGGTTACCATGGCAGCAGAAAGAGACATGGCCAAGGCCCTGCTGGCTCTTCCCGCTTCCTCTTGTACGGGACTCGGTAACTTCCACTAACAATTCATTGACCGAAGTAAGCGATGTGACCCTATCTACCTTCCGAGGGGACAGTTCCTCATCCTGTGCCTAAAAGGAAAAAAATGGGGACTTCATAAACATCCCTGTGTGATGGTCACAGGATTCTACACCCACTGACTGACTGAAGGAGGGACGACCCTGGCCATGGGATGAACCTAACAAGCCTTAGCTCCTTTCGCCTTCACCCAGCTCCAGAGAGGCCCACCCTCCCTTGGTTTTCCTGCTCATCTCCCTGAGATGGGCCATCAGGGCTGGTGACACAGGCCCTGCCTTGAGAATGAAGGCCTTTGCCTTTGGGTCACAGACAGGTGGTGCCTTCCCCAAGGTAGTGGCTTGGCGGTGGCCAAGGCAGGAAGAACAGACGCCTCACACCTGGCCGCATCCCCTCCCCACCCTGGTGCCTTCTCGAACAAATGAAAAAGCAGCCGATACCAACAATACTTTAACTTTATTAAGGGCTCCATGAAACCCAGATCAAATTACTCCTATAATCCAACAGGAAACTCAGTTCCTCCCAACAAATGTTCCACTCAATGCCGGGAGGGCCTGTGGGGTCCGGGGGGCCCACCTGGCTGAGGACCCTGCCTCTCACTCTGCAGCTTCCTCCTTGCTGGGGGCCACAGGGCTGTCCTAGAGGCCAGGACAGGCTGGGATGAGTTAGGGGAAAGTAAGGAGGGGCGGCCACTTAGGACTTGGACCACTTATGTCCCAGTGGAGTCAGCGAGGCCTCCAGATCCCTGGAACCCAGAGCCACGCTGACCTGGGTCTGAGTCTGTCACACAGGCTTTGTGACCTTGGGTGAGTTCGTCTCCCTCTCTGGTCTCAGTCCCCCTTCTCCACCTTGACACTGGCTCCTGAGAGCCACTCTGCATGCCAGCATCTGCCCCTCTTCCAGGTAATGCTGGAGGGGAGTGAGTCTATGTCCATGTGTCCTGATCTTGCCCTGTGTCCACGGGGTCAGACCCTGCCCTCCTGGCCAGAGCTCACAGTTACATGCTGGGTCAGGGACAGGCACAGTGCTCTGGGGAAGGCTTGTGTTAGCAGGCTTAGCTATTTCCTGTCCCCTCCCTCCCTGGGCCTGCTGTTGACACCATGGGCTGGGAACCCGAGAGGACTCCCTGGTGGAGGAGGAAGGGAACAGGTTCCTGGTGAAGTACCGCAAAGGCGAGGGGCACTCAGGTGCGTGTGAACACTGACACGGAAATAGGATTCCGTGTTCTGGCAACACATGTGTGCGTGTGCACACATCTCCCTCTGCAGCCGCAGCAGAGGCCGGGAATGGCGGGGTCACTCGGGGAGACGGAGAAGCTGTCAACCTCAGTCCTGAGTGTGGAGCAGGGAGGTGTCCCAGCCCCTGGAGATGTGGGAAGGGACTGTTCTAGCCAGGGAGTCCAGTGAGCAGTGAGGACCGCAGTGACGCTTGGGCGCTTAGCATTAATGAAGCATTGCGGTGTCACTGTCCTGCTCAGTCCCCACAGAGGCCCAGTGAAGGATGCTCTTGCTCCATCGATCCCTCGATTCACAGAGAAGGTGGAGATTTACCAGAAGGCAGCGGGGATCCAGTGTGCCTGGGCCAAGCACGTGCCACTCGGCCTCGCCCGGGGACACCTCCTTCTCAAGCACATGGATCAGGGTCTGGTGGGAAGAGAAATAGATCTGGGTCTTCCTGTCCTGCTTCCCCTGACTTCTCTGGCATCTGAGATGTGTCCCAAGGCCTCCCTTACTCACGCCCGAGGGCCTGGGCACCCCACAAACCCAAAGACCTCAAACCCTACAACCCCAAGTCCCCAGTTCCTGTGGGGCTTTTTCCACTTGTCACAGACGAGGCAGAATGAGCCAGTTTGGCAGGCAGGGGTCCCTGCACCAGTGCCTGAGACCTCACAGGGCCACTGTGGCTGACGCCGTTCTCCAATGGCGCTCTCAGGGGCCTGTGTACACTCCGTCCTGGATGCTGTCAGGAAGTGTCATTCTGGGGACTGCGGATCCAGCCTGGCACCTGCTTCTGTCTCTGCGTATTAGCTCAGAGTGTGGCTGGCAGATATCGGGGCAGTGGGCAGTGTGGGTCTCCCTGAACCAAACTGGTGCCGTGGCCACATGAGACAGATTCAGGTGTTGGGCATGGGGCCCCAAGAAGGAACTGCTACCTCTTTACTAGGTTTAGGTTGCCCTGCGTAGATCCAGCCCCTCCCCCAATCCTCGGGTTCCTGTGGCCTCCCCGGTCAGTGACTGTCACTTGCCATTTTTAGGTCAGTTGGGTTTCATTAGCTTGTTTAGCTCTTTCAGGAGCAGCCTGTGAATTAGCAGAGAGGAGGTGTTAACTGCCTCCCAGAGTTCCCTGATTTCCAGACAGGCTCATTCAGTGCTGTCAGTTGTTCACTTATTCAAAACGCTTTTTGTGAATGTCAGGCCCAGGGACATGGTGGCAGGGGAGGCTGTGGGTTCAGGGACACTGGTCCACAAAAGGAGAGCTTCCTCTTCCCCCGGCTGCCTGCCTTGTGCACGCTGTCTGCCCTAGCTGCCCTGCTGCCACCAGGGCTTGACTCCCCATGTTCCTCTTCCACCTGAGTCCTGCCTGAGTCCTGCCACGTGGAGACCCGAGGTGATCAGGGACAGCCACCAGACCCGAGCCTGCGTGGGCACCCTGTCCACTGCAGCCTGCTGCCTTGCTCTGCCTCCCAGTCCACGTCCTGTCCCGTGGAGCCATGCAGGCTCTTCTCCCTGCTGTGACCCTGCAGGACTTTCTAGCTGCCTCCGACAACATTTCAGCCCCCTGTCCCGGCCCCATCTAGGTGTGCGCCCCTTCACACACAACTTCTGTGTGTCTCTTCCTATCCTGGGCGTGGCTTCTGGAACCAGAGAGACGGAAGCCAGGACAAGGGTCCTGCCTGGATTGAACCCAATCCTGGGCTTGGGGCTCTGACAGGCTGACTCATGGCTCAGCCCAGACAAAACCTGCAGGGTCCAGGCTGCCCCCTGCCGGATGCCCAGGGTTGCCATGGTGACCCT
Source organism: Dolichotis patagonum (assembly GCA_004027295.1). Classification (NCBI taxonomy): domain Eukaryota; kingdom Metazoa; phylum Chordata; class Mammalia; order Rodentia; family Caviidae; genus Dolichotis; species Dolichotis patagonum. Next base: position 35,544 of record PVJX010000492.1, on the reverse strand, counting down.
CTGCCAGTCTTCCCTGCATGGAGACAATCAAAAAATAACAGCAAGGGCTCTTTTATTCTGTGTCCCACCTGGAAGCCATTTAAGCCTCCCCACTTCTTTTGACACGTAATAATTTTTTTTGCCTTTAATATCCTGAAATCCTGCCCCCCAATACACACTTTTAACCTCTGGGCATAGTCTGGAGGGGCTCTAGTCTTAAAAACCTGCACAGACACAGGCGTGCACACCCTGTGTATGTGTTTGTGTGCTGCACCATGGACGTCAGATGGACCTCATCAGCTCACTGATGGCAACAAGGTTCTGGGGACAGCACAGCCTCTCACCTCCCTTGTTCTCCACTTGACAGACCACAGATCCCCTTCCCCACTGACGTCACATCCCTGGAAAAGACGAAGCCTTTGGATTTTAGGTTCCTTGCCAGTGTCACCTGGCATCTGAGTGGGGCTGGCAGGGAACTTTTCCCACTTTCCCCAGCTGCCCTGGCCTGATAGGGCTGGGGTGGGAATTAGAAAGACACTTTTTATGCTGTGCGTTGTCCCCCGGCCCAGGCAGGAGCAGTGTTGGGAGCCACCATCCTCTCCCTGCGGAGGCCGCTGTGGGAGCCCCTGCAGGGTACAGAGTCCAGCCTGCCAGTTTGGTGACCCCAGCTCTGCCCTCCAGCTAGGGCCCTTCCTCAGCCTCCCCTGACCACACTAGCTGAAGGTCCTCAGCACCCACAGTGCCTGGACCCCAGCTCCTTTCTGTCTCCACCCCACTCTAAAATTTCAGTCCTTCCTTGCTGTGTCTTTGCTGGGTGGCACTGGCTCCTCATTTCTCCATGGCAACATCCAGCTCTGGCGGTCAGTCCCTTGGTGCAGACCCACACAGGCAGTCACCTCAGATGCACACGTGTGTTCCCAGCATCCAGGCACGAAGTCCGCTGTCTTTCCAAAGAGCAGAGCTGACACGGAACGTGCTTACTTTGAGTTCTTGAAACAGGCTGCACCGTTGCCCTGAACTTTGCCATTGGCATGACCAGGCCTGATGCTCCTACAAACCCCACTTACACTGGACAGCCAAGGAGGATCTTGGATTGGAGGTGATCCAGGCTGCTGTCCTGTGTCCCCCAGCACCCTCTCCATGTGCAGGAGTGGGTTCCTTCCCTAGATGTGTAGTAAGCCACTTCCCCAGCTTTGGACTGCAGGCTACAAAGACACACAATGGCACATGCGGAGCTGAGAGTGCCTGGCTGGGCCTAGGGGTGTGGGTGTGCAAGACTCTGGGTGCCTCTGGGTGTGTGACAGCAGCTTTGAGTCCAGACCTGTTCCCTGTCATCCTATCCTCCAGTCCGCTGTTCATCAGGCAGCAGAGAGCAGCAGGCTAGGGCCCCAGAGGAGCAGGGAGATGCCTGAGGACCCCAGCCCTGGATGTCAGGGTGCATAGAGTGACCTTGGGAAGGGCTGTGGGTGTGGCCCTGCGCCCTCACCCCACTTTGGTTGTTGCTCCCTGAGACTCACCTGGCCCAATCTCCACATTTCACAGCATCAGGGGACCACAGGCCAGTGATTTCTCTCCTCGGAGCCTCAGTTTCCCTCCGTGAAATGTCCCCAGCACTGCACATGCCTCATTGGTCTAAGGAACACGATGTGTCTAGCATGGTGCCTGGCGGGCTGCACATGCTCCTGGAAGGCTGGCTCCTGGGGTCAAATGCTATGGTTGGGCCTTGGGGCTCCATCTCCACATCTGAAAAACGAGGTCAGCAATGGTGCTGAGGGGCCATTTGTGCATTGCTGAAGCCAGAAGCATCTCATTTACCACCCTTCCCTGACCCATCTTTCCTGGATGCCCGGAAGAGGACCCTGGAGAGGAAGGGCAGAAGGGAGGAGGCAGGGACTGCGCCATCCATCATTAGTAATGGTGCTATCAGTTTTCCTGGAGCAGGGGAATCTGCAAAGTAGTCAAAAAAAATATTTCCCTCTGTGACTCCAGCAGCCCAGCTGTTCTCTTCCAGGAAAAGGGCTGCAGGCTGAAAATAAAATCAAGGAACACTGATGGGGACACAAGAGAAGGGTGTGGCAGGAGGACAGAAAAAGCAGATCACAATCACGCCATTTCTGCAAGACATTTCTGCCAGGAAGACCCCTGGGCTTCCTTTCCTTATAGCACTGACCACAGGTCTCCTGGGAGCAGGACCTGCCCTCTCTGGCCTGTGCTTGGTACAGTGTCCTTTCTGCTCTGGCTTCCTGGTGTCTTCTGACAGATCAGGGAAACTGGGAACAGAGCTGGGACCTAGTTCTTGAGCCCAAGGGCCTAGGGTTCTCAACTGCCATGCTCACCCAGCCCAGCCTAGCCCTGAGCCTTCTGGCTGCTGCTGGGGGACCGCACTTTGGTTTCAAAGTCAGTGCCTAAAGATAGGCGATTCTCACCACACTCCCCCAAGACTCTCCCTCTTCCTGCCCATGGTTTTCCATGAGAACTGGTGCTACTCGCTTCTCTGGGACACTGGGTCTGTGCCTTTGTTTCCCCACTGGCACTGTGAGAATCCAGCAGAGTCTTCCTCCTGGGACTCTGGAGAGGAGGACGGGGTGGAGGCCCAGCTGCTGTTCACAGGTGGGTGCAGAGGAAGGGCCTGGCTGTCTCTGGACCCCACCTCCCTGTCCCACTTTCCTGGTGCTTCTCAGGGATCTAGGGAAGAGGTCTCTCTGGTGGGCACTGGAAGCCATGATGGAGATGGGGGCCAAGCCTGAAGACCCTCCCTGGGGAGATAGCTGAGTGGGATGGTCCCCAACGCTGGCCGGTGTGGCAGAGAGAGCTGGCAGCCGTGGACCAGCCTCCTGGGAGTTCCTCACCTGTTTGTCCCTCCTGCCCATAGAGTTTGGGGTGCAAAGGACAGGGGAGCTGAGCCTTCTGCTTGGCTGTGAGCCACAGCCCTTTCTCCTCTCCACCCCACCCCCCACTTAGCTCTCTCAGTTGCCATGACACTGAGATGCCAGGAAGCAGGACTGCTCTGGGGACAGAACCAGAGTGAGAGCCCATGTGTCCTGGGGGCTGTGTTTGGGGGCTTGTCCTAGCCTGCACACTACGTTTGCTGGGCTTGCAGCTAGAAGCCCAGGCAGTGGAGGTGTCTGAGGGCATTGGGCGTCTAGTGCCCCAGGCTGCCCTCTTCCATGCCCCAGGAGCTGGTCAGCACCCACCCTGGGCTGAGCAGTACCAGTAAGGTCTTGGGACCGATCACCAGTCTCCTAGAGCACTGGTGGGCCACAGGACTTGTTCAGGATGTAGAATGAGTGCCGGTGGCATGACTGAGGACCACCCTGGTGGCAGTGCAGAGATCCACGGGGACCAGCAGAACAGTTCCCGATGCTTCCTAGAGTCAGGTAGCTGGTGTTTATCCTTAGGCAGGAGAGGAGCTCACCTGTTCTCCCCACCTGCATCACCTGCGGTGGATGTGAAAGTGCCCACAGAGCTGGGCACCTGTGGAGTAGGGCAGTGAGGTCCTCCCCCCACCTGCTGTGTGGTGACCCTGAGACAGGAAGAGTGGTAGGCGCCAGGCTTGTGGCACACCTTACTCTGCCCTGCTGTGTCTGGGCACCCTCCTGACTCAGCTTCCTGGAGTGTGGTGTCTTTGCAAACTGCCTCATCAGGCCTTGCAGACCCTGATCTGGGGGCAGGTGGTCCTGCCTGCCCTGCCATGGTGCAGGACTGGCACTGTGGGATGAGCTGGTTCCCAGTATGTGTATCTGGGTGGTGGCATCTGGGGGGTCTGTGGTGTGTGCATCACCGGGGCCTTCCTGAGGGCACACCAAGCCTGTCTCCCCATTTGCTGATGCACCACCGCCAGGGGGCAGGTATTTATGGCTGGCTTTCACACCCCAGCAGGTGGTGTGAACGTGCCTTGCCAGGGTGTGAGCGCCCTGCTTTGATCTGAGGCTGCAGGGAGCCCTCCTGGCAGGAGAGGCCCTGGTGCCTCCACCTCTGGCTGCCAGAGACAGAGCCCCACCCTAGTCCTTCTATCTCAGCCTCAAACTTCTGGGTGCCAGGACTGGCTGCAGCTGGGGGAACCACCCACTCTCCTTGCCGGTTTTTTCATCTGTGTGGTGTGGCTGGGAAGATCAAGGGACTAAGCCTGGTCCATGCTCCTCAGCTTCAATCAGCTCGTGAGAGGTTGGGGTACCGTCGGCCTGGGCTCAGCCCTGCCCTGGTGCCCTTTCCCAGTGGATCACATGCGGATATTTTCTTTCCCCCCTGCCATTGGTCTCTTCCAATGCCAACTTCATTTCCCAGGTGACAGAACAGCCCCAGGCAGCAGTGGGCCCAGACAGAGAAGGAGAGGCTCAGGTCTGCCCTGAGGACCCAGGAAACAGGCCTTCCCCTTACTCCATGGCTATGGGGTCTGGACTCCCAGACGACACAGCAGGGACAGGGTGGGACTGTGGTGCAGGCCTGTTCCTAGGCTTTGCGGGGGTTCTCTCCTGGGACCCTTCCCCCTTCAGGGTGAGTGCTGCATTCAGTTCAGGAAGGGAGCCAGGCAGGGAGGGGACTCGCCTGAGTGTCAAACCTGGAGGAGTTTGTGTTCCAGAACTTTCTCCCAGCCATCACAAGCTCCTGTGGGGGTGCAGAAAGCTAGGTGTCCTGCCTAGAGGTGGCGCCAGACCCCCAGAAGGGAGGTTCTTCTTGGCCTTGCTGCCTCTGGCCTGTGCTGGCTCCGAGGGGGGTGCAAACCTGGAACTTCGGTGCTGGAGATGGGCCAGTGTCAGTGCCTTCTGTCCCTGACCTCTGAGACACTTTGCCCATCACTGGGGTGGCCGGGTGAGAAAAGGACAACCAGGACAGATATGGAAGGTCTCCTGGCTTCCTCCTGTCACCTCAAGCCACAAACCCATGGCCTCCTGGCCGCAGGGTGTAATGTGGCCGTGGTCAAGATGCCTCAGCTATGGACTCCCTGTACTGCAGGGGCCTGGCAGGAGCCCCTGTCACCCACCACAGGGTCTGGCTGCCTCACTGTGCTGTCCCCTGCATGAGACTTGGGTGGTCCTAGACAAGAGATGTCCCCTCTTGGTGGGAGCTATACCTAGGGCCCAGAGAGGTGCACCCAGGCCCAGAGCTGTCCTTGGAAGATGCCCCATCTACCCTCTGACCAGGTCACCTGACTGACCAGCAGGAAGCACCCCAACTGCCCCACCCCTGTGGGCAGGGATGGGTGGGTGCTGGGAGCTGCAGGCTGGGATGAGAGCTCTGAGGTGCCACCCCGCCACACCACAGCTGTGGCAGCACTGAGCTTGGGTCCAGCTGCTGCAAGGAGAGGCAGGAGACCCCGACTCTGGCTTCCTCTGTGCTTCCATGCTGTGCAGCTCTGGTGGCCGGGGACCTCTCTCTGCATGTGCAGAGGAAACCTCAGGACAGACTGAGGCTGTGGAGATAACACAGGGTGTAGGGGAACCACTAAGGAACCGACACTCACTGGGTCAGGATTTCAGAGCGGGCCTTCAGGCTAACACAGCCCAAAGGGTGGGTCAGACACTGGGCCATCTATGGAGGGCTGATCTGTGGTCCCCCAGGGCCAGGTTGAGGGGCAGGGATGCTTCCTCTAGGCCCAGGATGCCCCCCTGTGTGGCCCTGGGTGGCTCTGAACATGCAGTGAGCACAGTGCCAGGCTGCAGCTCCACCTCCTGGAGAGGCCTCAACAGCTGACCCTGCCCAAGGGGCAGTGGGTTCCAAGCTCTTTACCTGGAGGAGCTGCGGTACCCTGCTCCACCCCTCTGTGCTCTGGCTCCAGATTCACTTCCGCTTTCTTTGCCGCCAGCGTGATGTCCTTGCAGTGGCAGTACCCAGAGTGGGCCAGACCACCTTCTTCACCGCCATGACCCCTCCCCTGCTGTTCTGAGTTAGGCCTTGATGGAGTGTAAGCAGCCTGGTGAAGGAAGCCTCATTAGGCCTGATCGTATTGGCAGGTGCTGTGAGGTGGGGGTGAGAGGGAAGGGGCACCCATTCAAGAGAGCCTGCTTGGCACCAGGCCTGTCCTGTCACCCAGCTGTGCTCTCAGGAGTCTTGTACCACCTCCAAGGTGTACAAGAGGGTCTCTAGGCAATCTGACTGGACAGTGGCCCAGAGAGGGCAGGCAGGTCACCTGGGTCTCACAGCCAGCAGGTGGACTTTGGGAGGGGTGGGGATGCACCCTGGCATCTGACGCCAGTGGCTGGTCCTTCCCAACGCCCAGTTCTCAGCTCCCGGGCTCCTTGAACCCTGGCATGGGCACGTCCCACCCCCAGTACTCACAGCTGCAGCCTCCTCTGTGGGCACCACCTGACTCCATGTGGGTTAGTGGTGGGCTGTGGGGTGTGGGGCCAGCGGTGCTCAGCCTCCCGCCACCCCCACCCCCATCTGTGTCCTCGTCATCATCATTGGGCGAGTGTGGAGTGTGGGGGAGTGGATGCCATGCCAAGCTGGCCGCCCCTTCGTCCGTCTCAGCTAACAAGCTGTTCATGGGTGTGATGTGACACCTGCTTTCTTCTTTCTGAGTTCAATAATTTATAGGCATATTAGTGGCCGGGCAGCTGCCCTGGGTCCCCCCCAGACGGGACGGGCACTGAGGCCTGGTGCCTCTGCCGATATTTACTCTCTCCCACCATCAATTATTAAGGTGCCTCTTCTGCTTGTACATAATTACATGGCTTCCAACTCCCTGCTCTCCAGCCTCTGCAGAGGGGCCGGCCTGCCAGTGGGGCTGTGATGGCAGGGGACGTGGCAGCCACCCTGCCTAAGAGAAGTGGCAGCCACCACAGCCTCCGTGGCCTGCATTGCTTCTCTAGAGCTAGGTGTTTCCTCCAGCCCAGGGTCAGGCCTCTGCACCCTTCTGCTCTCTGAGATGCCACCCCTGCCCCTGGGCTCTGAATGGCTCCTTTTCTGTTTTTGGAGACTCACTGTGTAGCCCAGGCTGTCCTGCAACTCGAGGCGATCCTCCTCCCTCGGCCTCCTGTGTGTGGGGGTCTCAGGCCTGTGCCACCATGCCCAGCCTGACTGGCTGCTTTTTGCTCTCTGGTTTCAGCACGGCCATCACTACCTCCTGGATCCCCATCTCAATCTATATGGCACGAATGCCCGATTCTCTCACAGCTGCCTGAGCCATGCTGAGTCTTGCTAGGCCATAGCCTTTTGGTGTACAGGAAAGGCCGTGGGAAATGTATGTTGAAAGAATGAATGAACAAATGGTTGATGAATGAATGATGTCCTGCCTGCCTGAGCACCAGCCTCCCCTCCCAGCTGGAAAGTCTCCCTGACTGCTCCTCCTCCTCTCAATCCCCAGACTGCCCTGGTCAGAGCTGAGCCGCCCCTGGGCAGCAAGACCTGGGCCCCCTGCCCCGTACCTGTATACCCAAGGGCGGGACAGGGCACAGGGCAGGAGCATCTTAACCATCCCAGCTCTGCTACATGGACCCCACAGGCTGCTCACCTGCCCTGTCCCTGTGTTCTTGCTGGCTGCGTGGGGACGGTAACAGTCACTCCTCAGCAGGTGAGATTGAGGTCGGCATGGGAATTAATAGAAGCACCTGCACAGGGTCCCCATCACAGCTGCCCAGCAGTGTCCCTTGGCCTCAGCCGTTCTCTCTCTGTGACTCTCCCCTTGTGAAGCTGAATCACACTGAGTTGCGCCGGATTGAGTCCCACTCACACCTGCAGTCATCGCATCTCTGTGGTGCCGCGCTCCTGCTTTGTGGCTGGCACACACCGTGGCTTGCCGGGGTCCCCGATTGCCAGTTCTTCCAGATCAGGGAAGAGGAATGAATCTCTCCTGTGAGACAGAGGATGGGACAGAGGCTGAGGACTCCCTGCAGTTAGCTGCAGTAGGGAACCAAGCCCCAGCCTCCTGCTAGACTCAAGAGCCAGGCGTGTCTCCCTAGAATCAGCCTCAGTTTCCTCCTTTGTAAGCAGAAGTAATGAAAATGGAATGGATCCAATGAGCTGCTGTCTCTGGGCAGCACCCAGGACTGGGGTTTGCTATTCTCCTTGGCACTGGCATCCTTTTCCTGCATATACAGACCCCACACCACGTTTATAGGGCTTGGTGTGTTTCTAAAGTTTATCCCCCTGTATGTATCTGTTTTGCTCCCTGTTGTGTCTGTGGGGGCCCCCATGGTGATGTGTGTGACTCCTGTGTCCCTGTCCCTATTGATACCTGCATTCTACTGCATGATCAGTGTCATATTCCATCCATCCCTCTTCCTGGGGACAAACACAGGAAGGGTCCCCTTCGAGGGTCTCAGTGTGCTAGACAGTCCCTGTGGGGGGCTTCCTGTACCTCCTTGTTTCTTGGGAAAGCACACTCAGGACAGGAATTGTAGGGACACAGACTGCAGCTCCGACACTTCATAGACCCAGGGGTACCATGCCTTCCCTCACCAGCCCCCCAGCAGCAGGTTCTTCTGCCCTTGCCCTTGGGAGGCAGATTGTTACACCCCTGAGCAGATGGCATTGTCTCAGTTACCTATGGCTGGTAACAAACAGCCCCCAGTCAGTGTGATCTCATCTGCAGGTGTGAGTTCCTAGCCATGAGGACTTCTCAACTGGGCTGCCCATCACATGGCAGCTGTGCCTTCAGAGTCAACACAAGCCATAGAGAGAGGGCACCTGAGACAAGCCTCCACTTCTCATAATCTAATGTTGGCAGTAGAAGTCTCATTGCTCTGGCCACATTCTGCGTGTCAGACTTGAGGGGAGGGAATTACAGAATGGGGACGCCAGGAGCAGAGACCATAGGGGTCATCTTAGGGCTGCCCATCACAGAGCCACTGAGATCCAGAGAGATGAAGTGACTTGTCCAGGATCACACAGCAGTTAGAGACAGAACGGGAACCCACGGCAGCCTGGCTCTGTGACTGGGATTCCTTTTGCTCCCATCAGTACCAGATTCTGGCTTAAGTTAATAAACAAGTCTCCAAGTCAGCAGAGCTCAAGACGGGCACTTAATGAACAGATCTGCTAATAGTGCTGCCTGTTGGCACACACTAGCTCCAGCTCCCCCTGTCACGTGCCTTGGGGACAGCGAGCCGTGCTCTCAGGAGGAGCTGCTTGGCCAAGCATGGAGCCTTGGGTCTCCGGGAGCCAGGGAGGGTCCCTTTATACAGACAGATTGCTTTTGATATTTGTATTTTTGTTTCTGCTCTCAATTTAATCTTTTTTCTTTAATGGACTGTATGCTTCCCTGACTTCTTAAGGCCACTGACTGCACTACCTCATAAATCAGGGTTAGAGCAGTGGGTTTTCCTGGAGGGCCTTCAGTGTGTGGGGCAAACATGCCCTGCTTGCCCCTGACTGTGGAGAGGGCACATACTCCTTGGTAACCATGGGCACCGCAACAAGGCAGCCCTGCTCAGTGGGGCTGTGGCGAGGCCCAGGACAGGCAGCCTCCTGACCTGCCGTGGCTGCGGGGCTTCCACCTGGAGTCCTCCCAGGGCCTGTTTGCGCCCACAGGAGAAGGCTACTGATGACATTGCTTGTGGATAGTGACACATTACTCATATGGACCCTCCCCAGTAGAGGTGTGAGTAGCCCATGTGCTGAGCTGAGTGGAAATGAGAGTGAGGATTCAGGAGTGTCCCTGTCCCCACTCTACTCCCTCCTCTAGTGGATCCACTGGTCCTTGCTGATGAAGATAAAGGGATTTTAGTTTATGCATGTGGGACCCTCTGTTATCAGGGCTCTGGGCTCACTGCATTGGAGCTGCAAGAACTATGCAAAGCCTCCAGGTGTTCTTGATTCCCAAAGGCTGGAGAACTTGGTCCTGCTCCTCAGCATGGGGTACTGGACAGGACCTCAGGAGATACCCAATGACAGCAGAAGGGCAGGGGCAGGCTGCACCCATCATTGTGCACGGGATGCCTAGTGACACCCATGTGGCTCAGGCACCTGCCAAGCTCGGGCTGGCTCCCACACAGGACCCATGGGGAGCATTAAATCATGAAGGCCTCACGCTGCCCTGTGCTGGACCCTGCTAGATAGTCTGTAAGAGGAGAAATCAAAGAGGTACCCAAGGAGAGGCCCAGCTGAGAGAGGAAGAGGAGCGGGATTAGGGACGCAGGGGCAGCCTAGAGCCCTGAGTTGCTCAAGGAGGAGGAGAGAGGATTCAAGAGTGTGAGAGACCCATTGTGATGAGAAAGCCAGCAATAAGTAGGTGCCTAAGCAGGTGGGCTTTCCACCCCCTGCCCTCACTGTCTCAGTTCGCACCCACCACAAATGTCCCTCAAGTCAACTGCAGTGAGGAGTTCCCCTCTTCTGTGCCCCCATGTCCCTCCCTGTGCCAGCCACCTGTGCAGAATGGTGAGCAGGTGCATGAGACCCTCTGGGAGCCCCCTGCAGGCTCTTAGGGAGGGGTCAAGAGGAGGCATCCAGAGGCTGAACCTGGCCACAGCTCAAGGCCTGCCACCAAGAGGTGACTTTGCTGCTAGCGTTCCAGTTGCCCTGTCCCTGTCTGCCTCTGTAGCAGCACCAGCACAGGGCTCTGACCTATGGATTTCCTGCCACTTCTGCACCCTTCCATGACAGCCCGAGGCTGCAAGACTTCATTACCCCGTGGAGGTTTCAAGAGCCAGGAGGCTGGGGCTTCTGCTATGGGCCCAGCGACTGAATAGCCTGGCTTCTGGCACTCAGCCTTCTAGGGGTGCCTGATCCTCCAAGAGCCATGGTCCCCACTGCCAGTGGCCCTAAAGAATCCCAGCCTCCGTCCAGTGCATCATCAGGGAAACTGAGGCCCAGAGAGGGGCCATAATCCCTCAAGGGTGATAACTAAGTTGTAGCATAAAGGGAAACACAGGGTTCACCTGGCAACAGCACCCCATCCTGCTCCTGGGCCTGCACTGCCAGCCCAGCTCCCACTGCCTGTCAACTCCATTTTTCTTGCTAATTACAGGCCTCCACAGTGACTCCGCTGTCCCAGCCATTTCAGAGCCATTGTTAATTTCAAGTGCCTTCAGAAATCATCATCGTAAAACCCTGCAAGGTGCTGGGACGCGGGCTGCATGACCAGCCCAGACCAGGTGTGTGACGGAGCTAGATGTGCCATTCTCTGTGCCCCTGGGGATCCCCATCCCTGCCAGGGCCTGCCTCTTGCATGCCAGACTCCCAAGCACAGGAGGGCAGGGCCTGGGAAGCAGCGCCCTCCTGAGTGCCAGCGCCTTCAGCTGTGCAGTGGGCTAGTGATGCCCATCCTGCTGGGAGATGAGGAGTAAAGTCTAGCTCACAGCCTGGCTGCAGAGGGCTGGATAAGTACCAGATGGCCCTCCTGTCCCCTCCCCAGAATCTCTTGGCAGCCTGCATCTGGCCTGAACTGGGACAGCTGAATTCTTCCCCAAGAGCCAGAGCCTCTGGGTGCCCACCTGTGGGACACGCAGCTTGGCCAGCTCCTGTCTGCAGACTAGGAAGGGGGACAACATGGGCCATCTCATCTGGGGGGGGGGCAGAGTGGAAAAGCTAAGTCTTGGTTGGATTTCAAGGCAGGGTTAGAAACGGTCATGCTCGCAGCTGTGAGGAAATGTGCAGCCCTGGGTGGACCCCGTGGTTGCTGGACAGGGCCACCCCAATGTTTCAGGTTCTCTGAAACCCACAGAGACCCCTGTGTTGAGGACCGCCCAGCAGATGGGACAGAGAGACAGCTGCCCATGGCTGGACCCAGGGAGCCCCTCGAAATGGATCTGTCCCTGCACCAAGCCTTGCCTGGCCCATAACTTCCATGGCAGATAACAAGGATGTGGGGGTGGGGTCATTTCCTTTGGGGACACAGGAAAGTAGAAGGCCTCCCGGATACAGAGGGACAGCTGTGGACCTGAAGGACCCTACCCCAGGACACCAGCCTCTGCAGCCAGCATCCAAGGCAGGCTGGGGCGACAGGCTGTCCCCCTTTCCCCAGCAATTCCTGAGGCAGGCAGCAGGTGAGCCGCGGGCGGGATCTGGGGGGCTGCACCTCGTCTGCGTCAGCCCAGCTCCAGGAATAGCCCCGCCCCCGCCGGGTCTGGGGAGCCGCCACGCGGAGCCTGAGCGTCTATTCCTGTCACTGTGGGAGGTGGCGGGAGGCGGGCACTCACAAACAGCCTGGAGGGGGGCTGAGAGATGGGGAAGGGGTCTGAGCAGCAGCTAGGTGAGGGCCCTGCCGCCTGCACTAGGCTCTGGAAGGGAGGGGACTCCCGGGTCCCTCCCACCTGTAAGTGTCTGTGCCAAGCTGGCCTCCTCCGGGCTTACTCAGCCTGGAAGGCGACTCAAATCCTCTGCCCATGCCTTGCCAGCTGTGTGACCATGGACAAGTCGAATAACCTCTCTGAGCCTGGCTGCTGCTCTCTGTCACAAAGGAACGGTTGCAGCTCTGTTCAGGACTGCTGGGGGATGGCACCTGGTGGGAAGGGGCCCTAACTGGGCCTGGGATGAGCATGAATATGGCACAGAAGGCAGGCGCCTTCTCCAGGCAGGACGTCCAGAGCAGGGGTGAGGCAGTGAGACCGAGAGGGACCCAGGATCAGTTTCCCTGGAACAGGTCTGTGCGACTCTGGGGTGGTGGGGCCTTGGGTGGGGCTGGGGAGCCGCGTCTCCATGTGGCGGGGGATTCTGCAGGGAAAGTAAGCCCCGCTGCAGAAGGGGATTCTGAGAGCAGGGTCCGAGTCTGCTTGTAGAAGCTGGCGGCCTTAGTTTCCTTCCCTGCCTGTGGGAGCTCCATCCTGTGGACTCCAGCTGTCAGAAGCTCTGTGCTTGTGGGACACAAATGTGTTAGCAGAGGGGCTGGTGGAGTCCGTGTCGTGTCGATGGTTGTGTTGAAACTGGTTTGGCACGCGGCGCACCTGCCTTCCAGGAGGTGGAGGGATGTACAGTGGGCGCGTTCCCAAGGGAGCCAAGACACCCTAAGATTTTGGTGTCTGCCAGATCTCTGGGAGAGGTCTGGCTCCCTGGAGCATCTTTAGATGTGGCTTCAGGACCCGCTGGATTCCCTGGACCAGACCTTTCTGGAGCGGGGTCGGGCACAGAGCCACCCAAGCCGAGGCTCTGCGCGCCCTCTACCGGCTGCTACGAGCGGCTCTTGGGGCACAGCCGTTGGCGAGGCCCGCGCCCCCTGCAGTACGGGACCTGGGTGGACTGGACCCGGCGCGAAGGCGCAAGTGAGGCTAGGGCTGGGTGGAACGCGGAGTCCCGTGGCCTCTAGGATGGGGATCCTGGGGGCTTTGCGTGTATTTCCTGAGGAGGGGACCAGGACCGCGGCCCCGGGTCTGATCCCTCTCCTGCTGTCCTCCAAACAACCCTGGTCGGGTGGGGGGCGCTGTCCTCTCACGTGCGCAGGTGCGTCCACGCGGCAGTGTGCAGCGACCCCTGTTACCACGGGCGGACACGCGCACTCGCATGCACACGCGTGTGGCCGGACTCGCTTCCCTGCAGAGTGCGCGCACCCGACGAGAACGCGGGCTGGACTCCGGGCTGAGCTGGCCGGGGACCCGCAGGGAGCCGGACCGGGAGGGCGCCGCTCCGTGCAGGACGCGGGCGAGGAGGGGCGCGCCCGTCGTGCGAGGCAGGGCTGGCGCGCTCTCGCCCTGCGCCCCCTCAGCTGAGCGGCGGCGCAACCTCCTCCTGTCCGTCCCTCCTCCTCTGCCGGTCCCACCTCCTCCCTGGTCCCTCCCCCCCCCCCAGCTCCCCTGCTTCTGCGCTCCCTCCCCGCGCCGCGGCAGCGCGCGGAACCCTAACGGCAGCCGGGCGGGGGCCGGCGCGGGAGCCCGAGCCAAAGCAGGAGCGGGCGGCGGCGCAGGCGGCGGCGGTCTGGGTTCCGGTCCCTGCTCCGGGTCCCGGTCGGGATTGGGTCCAGTGCGGGGCGCGCGAAATCCCCATCGCGCGCTCCTGCTCTCAGCATGCGTGGCCGCAGCTCCCCAGCTCCGGTCCCGGCCCCGCGGCGCAGCGCGCGCTGCCCCCAACCCGGCCCCAGCAGCACAGGCGGCGGCGGCTCCGGGCCGGCGCGGGGCGCAGAGCGGGGCGCGTGGACCCTGCGGCGCACGACCTAAGCGCCGCCAGCACCGCTGGCCGCTGCCTGCGCTCCCGCCCGGTGCGGGTGGGCTCCGTTCCCGCCGCGTGGGGCGCACGGCCCGACCAGGACGCCCCGCGAGGGCGCGCGGGCTGCCGAGCGGAGGAGTCGGAGGTGGAGAAGGAGGAGGGGACGTAGGGGGCTGGGCAGGGGCCAGGGCCGCGCCGGCGGAAGCGACATGCGATTGGCGACCGAGCCGCACGGACGGACCGCGCGTCCGAGATGCAGGTGAGCCCCGCGTGCAGGCCTCTGGCACCGTGGTCGAGCTGTACCCTCCTGGGGATGCAGAGCACCTGGTGCCACCCGGACCGCTCTGAGGTCTCAGGCCTGGTCCCCTCCCAGACCTCAAAAAGGATTCTTGCTTTGCTATTGCTCTAATAGATTCTAGGTTGGCAGAGCTGGTACCTCCCGCGCCCCCGGCGTCCCGTACCTTCCCATTGTGACCCTGGTCACCCTAGAGGACAACACCCCCCCCCGTCCCCGCCCTGCCAGTTCTAGAGGGTGCCCACCTGGGTGGACCCGGGATCCCGCCCCCTGGCAGCCCTCAGCACCTGGCACTCCCAAGCCAGTGCACGGGCGAATAACCGGCTTTCTCCACAGCTCGTCTGGATGAATGGCCGCGCCACCCCAGGCTCCTGCGGGTGACAGGGGGACGAGTGGGGAAGGGGAGGGAGTCCTCGGAAAGGACCTCAGAGCCATTTAGGGGCCTCCCCTTTGTCTGCCTGCAGCCGGCTTCTCACCTCCTGCTGCCCCACTTTTCCTTCAGGCCAGCGGTGGGAGGTGGGAACCCGTGGAGAGGAGGGAATGAGGAGCTTGCTGCACCCCCTCAGGCCTGGTCCCCTGGTCCCCTGGCGCTGGGCATCCTGCCCTCCAAGGTGCCCCTAGGAGCTCGGTCTCCTGTGGATCCCACCTTGGGTAGGGGGTGGGGCCAGGACAGTGGGCGGTCCCCTCTGTGCTGTGGCTAGGGTCACGGTTATACAGCACCCCCTCTTTGTTCTCAGATGTGCTGGGGTCTGAGAGGAGAAGGGACACGTGGGAGGGCAGGAGCAAGTCTGCCCTGGTGGGTGGAGTGCAGAGACCCTGAGGAGTGGGCAGTGCTGTCCGAGCCAGCCCCTTCCTGCCCACCTGGCCTCCCTCGATCTTCTGCTGGGCTTGGGCACCCAGAGGACGTGGGTGCCACCAGGTTCTGTTCTGGGCTTAGTCCTGCTGGCCATAACGCCGATGGCTCTTGTGGGGGGGCCTCCCATGCCTGGGGACCCTGGAGCACCCAGCTGGCAGAAAGCCTGGAGCTTCGCTGGGTTCAATGAGGAGCTTGGGTGTGTGTGGGGGGGTGCACTGCTCCAGGGCCTTTGTCCTGGTGTGGCAGGGGGGTGCCAAGTCCAAGGAGCTGGGATGGGAGCCTGTCTGTTGTGTGGTTTCCCCTCCTTCCCCCCCAGGCCCCCCTCCCCCGCCTGAAGCAGAGGGAGAGGGGAGGGGATGTGAACTCGAAACCTGCTGAAAGAGGGCAGTGTCAGAGAGGGGCTCCTGGAGGGATACCAGAGGGGGACAGGCCCCTGGGAGGCTTTGGTGTTCCTGCCCCTCCCTGCTGCCACCAGCTGAAGTGTATGATGGCCTAGGGTGCAGGGCTCTGCAGCCTGGGTCAGAGCCCGCCCCATCAAAGGTCCAGCTTTTCCGGGATGGGTGTGTGCTGCCCCCTGGGGCCCAGGATGGAAGGGAGGTGGAGCAACCAGTTTACCCTGCGGTGGCCTCTTGGATCCTGAGGGTCCTTTCATCCCTGGCTGTGAACACCTGTGTCACGTCTTTTAAAATGCAGAAGTCCAGAGCAACACTGCCAGCCTCTCCCCAGCGTGGACAGTTGTGCAGTGTAAAGTCAGACGATCCTGGTGCTGTGATGCCTGAGGGGGGAGGAGGCGGGGTGCCATGGGTGAGCTGGGTGCACCTGCCAGGATGAAGTGATGTGTGTTTGTGCAAGGTCCCCTGAGGCCTGAGGCAGTGTCGAGCGCAGGGTGAGAGAATGGGTCCCAAGAGACAGGGTCTCTGTCTTGCTGCCCCTGATGGGACTCTGGGGAAGGATGATGGCCCCCGTGTGCCTCCCTGTCTTCACCCACAGATGGCCTTCTGTTCTGTTCCCCTATTCCCTCACCTGGGCTGGTCTAGCATCCCCACCCAAGAGCTCCGCCTCTCTCCTCTGCTGGCCCTTCCTCCAGGAAACTCCCTTATCACTCCAAATCCCTGATCCTCCTCCAGGCATCCACACACCCTCTCAGCCTGTTCACTCAGCCCTGTTTTGGTACTTCCTGGCTGAGCTTCCTGCTGGGCTCTGGGCTGGGTGTTCCTCTGGCTCCCGTGGGTCTTTGAGCACCCTGGGCAAGAGCAGTGCCCATTCCTTGGGCTCTCTGCCTGGCCCCTGGGGTGAGCAGACTTGGGAGGCCCCAGCTCAGTGGGGTACGCAGGTACTTGGGGAAAGAGGGAGCCTCCTGGAGCCCAGGCATGCAGGGGCTCCTTGGCGGAGGGGACTGGCAGAGCACGACAGTCTTTGCAGACGCTGGCCACAGGGAGGGAGGGTCTTTGCAGAGGGAGCATGAGAGGCAGGGTCGTTTCCAAATGTGTTTGAGGCGTGCTTGATTCTGACCTTTGCTTATGCACTGCACGCGTGAATGAGTACGCTTGAGTGCCGACACTCTGCTCCTGTGTGCTTGGTTTCTTCAATCGTTTTTGGGGTGATGCTGTCAGAGTGAGTACCCTGGAGCCAGGGCCAGCCCTGCCACTGCCTGGTCATGTGGCTTTGGTCAGCTTCCTTACTGTCTCTGGGCCTCAGTCTTTAATTCCATTCTGTGGGGATATCAGGATCTACCTGGAGGACAGTGGTGATAGTTGAATGGACTAGTTATGCAAAGCAGTTAGGACAGCACTGTGTATACAGAAAGTGCCTAATAAATGCTGGCTGGTCACAGTTTCTTTCTATAGTTGCTCTTGATCGTATCCTTGGAGGTGGCACAGAGATTTGCTAGCTGAGGAAGGAGAGCCAGAGGGGTGGTGTGATGTGCCCGGTCTCCAGCGTGCAAGCCTTCGGCTCCTCCTGGTAGCCGGGGGTCCTGCCTGCCCAGCACAGCTGTTGACAAAGTCATCTACACACTTCATGTTAATTCAGACAGTGGTGCCGACATAATGAACAGCACGAACCCAGTCTGCCCTTGACCGCTCACACTTTGATAGTGATACTTGCCTTCCTGTGTACTTCTCCACACCCCACCCTTGGTCCCTTTTTCTGTGGCACTTAGCACCCCACAGTATGGGTTTAGCATTCTCTTGCCTCTTTAAAAATCATATATATGTATATTGCTTAATCTCAGTTATAGTTATACAGGGCTGGGGGTGTGGCTGAGAGGTAGAGCTGTTGTCTTGCTTGTACAAGGACTTGGGTTCAATCCCCCATACCACAAAAAAATGAAACAAAACAAAAAACTGTGCACGTAGTTCTCTGGAATTCACTGTCTCCTTCCTCATAGGCTTAAGCCCCATCTGTGTGGTTGCACCTGACCATGGACACCATTCATTCATTTCCAAGGGTGTATGGTGCTCTGGCACCTGGATGTTACGTGCTGTCTCTCATCCTCCTGTGCATGGGCTTTGGGGTCTCACCCTTTTCTCACGCTCTAGGCATTCTTGTCCCACTGCCTGACCCGGTGAATGTGCAGGCACCTGTGGGGTCCACAGCTAAGCGCAGAATTGCTGGGCTGCAGGGCACATTCATGTTTGGTTTTCTTAGGAAACGTGCCAAAGTGTTTCCAGATCAGCCACTCCAGGTTATGTCTCCCCCAGCTGGAGGTGAGCATTCCTGTGGCCCCAGGTGCTGTGGGCCGTCCAGATGCTTCCCAGTCGAATGAGTGTGAAATGGTATTGTACTGTGGCCTCGGCCTGTTTCGGGAATTCCACAGTATGAAATGGAAGTTTTGACGGGCAGCAGCCAGTGTGTGACCTGTGCTTACTAAGTAACTGGCCCTCTGAGCTTCAGTTTCCCCAGCTGGAGGGAAGCTGTCTATGCCAGTCCTGAGCTCAGGCACGGGCAGGGGCCCTCAGAGAAGAGAGGGTACAGTGTGGGCGAGCAGAGAACAGCATATCTGGGGCCCCCACAGTGCTATGTCCAGCCAGGGATGTCCCGGCATGGGAGGAGGAGCACCCTGCTTCCTGCCCCACCCCCTCTACTCTGGTGGGCCTGGCAACGTTGAGTGCTTAGCAAGACTGTTGTGACAGTGGACAGAACAAATGTGTATTTGTTCCTCCTCGCCACCCCAGGGACCTTCTGTAACTGCCATAGTCCCTGCAAGGAGGCTTCTGGGAATTCAAGGGTCCCCAGGCCCCTGGCTGCCCAGAGGGGAGGTAATTGGGAGCAGCTCCCTCTGCCAGCCCCAGGCACCGACGATTGATTCTATGCCGCCTTCCCAGCCCGGGCCTGGGCCCCTGGAGCTGGTTAGAGCCAGGCGCCAGGGCTGGTGGAATAATTATGCCTATTTCATGTGACACCCAAATTGATTGCCGCCAGGGTGACATTACCAGGGCATTGTTCCTGTCTCCAACCTCTTATTACATGTTATTAGGGTGTGTGGTGTGTGTGTGTTTTTCTATTTTTTCCCATTTCAGGGAATTAATCTCTCCCTGCACCTCCTCTGTTTTCTTCTCAGAGAAACTGCTCTGGCTCTGGGAGGGGATGGAGCCTGACCCAGACGCTGCCTCCGCCTGGCCTTGCAGGGCTGCCCCTGAATACGGGGCACTTGGGCCCATCTCAGAGCTGAGCAGGACTTCTCGGGTGTAGACCCCACAGGAGTCTTCCTGCCGTGTCTTTCATCTTTTCATCTGTAATCTTGCTTGCATACTTCTTGTGATGGGCTGCTCACTCACTATCAAGGCAGGTCTTCCATCTCAAGCGGTCCATTGCCCAGCGATGGCTCACACTGAGCTGAATGGTCCTCCTGGGTGGGCAGCAGAGAGGCCAGAGGGCTCATCACTGCCTTTTTTCTGAGCTCAGTTTACCAGTTTGGAAGGATGGGCGTTGGCGAGGGCTTGGCAGGTGGTCAGTGGAAGGACAAGTGTTTGCACGGCCAGAGCCAGGAGTAGGCCAATGCTTTCATTTATATCCGCCTGTGCATGTTATAAATTACTCGCTGGACCTTAGTTTCTGATGTATCGGGGGCTGTTTTTAATCTTTTCTTGTTTCTGAAACAGAAATAACCCACACCGCCACCCATCCCTGACCTGGCCTGACTATGAGGACAGTGGCCATTGCCACAGGCTAGACTGGGGATGGAAGGTGGCCACCAGTGGGGGCCACCTAGGCCCAGGCCATGAGCTGTCACAGGGTCTTGGATGTTCTTGGGCCTCAGTTTCCTCACTTCTGTGGTGGTCCCTGAGGGTGTTGTGCCCCTGGAGTCAGACAAGCGAGGCCCTTAGGATGGACCAGCGGCTCGGTCCCTCCTCATCAGAAGTGGGTACTGTCGGGGTTCCAGGGTCCTGCATACACCAGTGGCCTGTCCCTCCCTCTGCTCTGCCTGCAGTCTGTCCCCAGCCCAGGGCAGGGCCAGCACCCACATGAGAGGTGTGTGAACCCACGATTATGCAGGCCTCCAGGCCCTCAGACTTGAGTCAGAGAGAGGCAACTTGCAGGCATGGTGAGGACTTGGCAGTCACTACCTCAGGTTGGATCCCAGCTCTGCCACTGTCACTGTGCCACTTAGGGAAAATCATACCCTTTGCTCTGCTCCTCATTTGTACAATCTGTCAAGTGGGGATGACAAACCAATGTTATGCCACTGTCATGAAGACAGGTATGTGCACCATCTGTGCCCTGTGTGTTTGTTCGTGTGTTTGGTGAAGCTGACTTCAGTACCCTGCCAGGGCCACCAATGCCGTCCCCTCCTGCCTGCCTGGCGCTGTGAGCTGTGCCCGCCCAGGCCTGTGCCCTCCCGATGGGGTAGGCTGGCGTGAACAGAGGGCCCGTTGACTGCTGGCCTGCAGGGTTGGGCAGAGGCCTTCAGGTACCCCTGCAGCCGAGAGATTGGGTTGGCATTTCAGAGAGTTCTCAAGGGAGATGTGGGGCCCAGGACCTGGGTATTTCCCAGGCACCTTCAGACCACCCCCATGTAGGTACTGGCCTCGCTGTACCCCTTTTGGGGATGGTGCTCAACACGGAGAACCTGGTGAAAGGGCTGATGGGTCCAGAGTGACCAAGCCAGACACAGATGTGTGGGCTGGAGCCAGGCTGAGACCTGTGAACCCCTTGCCCTGTGTCAGCCCAGAATCTATCCTCTCTGGGCTCCAACCCACCCTAGATCCTCCCAGCCAAGCGGCCACTCCTGGAGGGCAGAGCCTATATATAGCAGCCTTTAAGCACTAAGATGCTTTGACAATTAAAATTCATAATTTATCCCACAAATGGCCTGGGGCTGCAGGCCCGGAAGGTTGGCAGATCCTGGGACAGCTGTGGGTGATGGAGCAGGCAGGGACCTTCTTCCCTCACCTGCAGGGGCCAGGTGCTTGCCCCGGGGAACACAGGAGTCCAGAGCAGCTGGGAGTACCTGGCGGCTGCCCAGGTAACACCCACACCCTGCCCAGAGGCCAGGAAGCCTGCCCATGAGAGAGAATGTCATTCTCAGGAGGGACCCTGGGGGGGGTGTCGGGGACTGGTGACACTGGGCCAGGGAGAATGGGCAGGGGCAGCTGATTTCACACACTTGCACAAGTGTGCACATGCGTGCGTGCATGCACACACACACACCCTGGGGGCCCAGCAACTCTTTGCCAGAACCAAGAGCAAGAGGAAAATAAAGAATTATACACAACAAAGGATGTGACCTCAATTTTCTTCCAGGTTGAATTTTGTGTCCCTATTGGGGGTGGCTGAGGAGCAGAGCTGGCAGAGGCAGTGGCAGGGCCAGTGGAGAGGGGGACACAGGGACACCGGGTTGCCCTGGTCTGGATTTCTCCTGAAGGAGTTCGACCTGATCTCTGGGTGCCTCCTCCCTGTGCTGGCGGCAGCCTCCGCAGTCCCTGGCGCTCGGCCTAACCCCAGGATTACCCCGGCTTGGCCAAGCCTCCCCATTAGCAGCTCGGACCTGGGCCATTAGCAGCCATTCGCACCTCAGTGGGGCTGAGCCCCAAGCCAGGGAGCATGCAGGGGAGGGGTGTGTGTGTGAGAGCCATTAGGAGTCCCCTAGTCTCAGAGGAGCCGGATCTAAAGTCCTCTTCAGCCCCCACGCCTGTGCTCAGTGTCACTGCCCTCCCCTCCCTCTGGGGACATCCAATGGGGGTTCACCCTGAGCTCCCCTGCTCTGAGCCTTTCTCAAACCCAAACTAGACGTTGGATGGTAGGACCTATGTCCACTTTGCAGTGTCCTCACAGCTGTCCTCAAGGTTGTGCAATGACTGTCCCTTTGGGGTGGGAGAAGCCAGGTCCCACAGTGCCCCTGGAGAGAGGTAGGGGGCCCCCATCATGCTGCGAAGAGTGTGTCCTAAGACTCTGAGAGGACTCAAGAGGCTGATCCCCACTTCTGGGACCGCTGGGGGATGGGCTTGAGACAGTGACACGTCGTACCAGCCAGAGAGGGAAGTTGACTCACCGATGTGGGCTCTGGCCCTGTCCCTGTCCCCAGCTCTGGGTCCCCTCCTGGCTCTCTTTCTTGCCCCTGCTCTCGTAGCTGTGGAGCTGGGTGGAGCCCTGTAGCCCCTTTCCTGTCTGTCTGCCCTCCTACCCCATCCCGATGCAGACTCAGCCACAGGACTCTGGGCATAGGGCAGGACCAGTTCTTGTCACCCACCCTGCTTCTTAGGAAACAAGCTGCTGGGCCACCCTGACCTTGGAGAGGCCTTTCGGGTCAGGGGCCAGAGCCTGCATGAGGATCTGAGGCCCAGCAGCCCTCACCTTTCTGGCCTGACACCCAGCTCTTCCCCTCCCACCAGGCAGCTCTGGGGCCAAGCAGTTTTCTCACCTATAAAATGGGCTCCTGTGAAGGCTGCCACGAGGTGTGAGACAGCGGGGGTGAAGCCCAAAGCTGATCCCGTCCACTTTTACAGGGGGTGCCTGGGGCTTGCGTGGACCTGGCTGGTGCTGTGGGGCCTCCACAATGTCCCTCTCCCCTCAGTGATTCTCTAAGCCCTCCCATGGGTGCCCCCATGTCCCTTTCCTCTCCACCTGTTACCCTTACCACCCTGCATCCTGGGGTGACAGCCAACATAAGGCCCTCACCATGGATCCTTCCAGCCCCTATGAAACTGGGGTTTAAGGCTGAAGCCCCCCACCTGGTATCACCTTGCCAGGTTTGAGGCTGTCCCTATGCAGCTGGGGAAAGTCTAGTTTCTAGTCTAGGTTGTCCCTCCCCCCAAGTCTCTGGCCTCCAGACCATTCCTGCCTACAGGGAAACAACCAGAGAAGGTGGGCATTGGCTGAGGGCACAGTGCCTGGGATGTGGATGAGGGCGTGGCTGGTGTCCAGAGCATAGGGCCTGCCTTCTGCAGCTGCAGTGGCTCCCACCCCTCAGGCTGCCACAGGGCTGTGTCATGCCCAGGGCACAGCCGTCTTTCACCTGCTTCTGATGTTTATTGTCTGTATTTATTGGTCCAATTTTTAATTCTTGCCCTTGTGAGAAGCCCTTCGGGGGCAAAGTTCTGAAATAAAACACTGATTAAAATGTATAAAACACATCTCCTGGCCACTGCAGGGGCGGCTGGCAGGACTCATGGTGCCAAGATGGCACATGACCCCCAGGTACAGCCTTACCTGCACCCTGGGGGCAGGGACCCTGTGAGGTATGAGACCAGTGTACTGTGTTTGTGGTGAGCCACCCCTCTGTATCTGTTTCTGAGCCATTCAGGATAGTACCCCTAAAGGACAGGGATGAGGCAGTGCCCATGTCCCCAGCTCCAGAGTGGCAGCTGCACGGGGCAAAGCTGGTCAGTGTTTCCACTAGCCTGTTTAAATTTTCTCAAGCACCAGCTCCAGGGGGCGCCCCACAGGTGGGCTTGCACCCCTGAGACTCATGCTCTGCCTTCTAGGGAACCTTCTTGGGTCTACTCCGTGCTGACCTTGGGCACATTCGGCCCGGATCCCGACTCGGGTTCCTTTGGAGGCTTGAGAGCAGATTTCCCTCTTCATTCAGGTCTCTGGGGAACTCTCCCCTGTTGCCATGATGCAGGATTTTGTGGCCTTACTTCACTAGCTTGCATTCTTTAGCTTTTATCTCTGCCATCTTGGAGTGTCACGTTTCCATCTTGGCTCAGATCAGCTTTGGAACAGAATGGGGCATCAAGCAGCTAATAGTACCCTATCCTTGCACCCAATAGTGACATAGTGTTGCTGCATCCAGCAGTTACACAGTATTACCGCTAAGAATAAAGTGCTTCAGTATTGTAGACCAGGGACAGGATCTGATGGCTTCTGATCCTGATGGCTTCATGGAGGAGATGGCCTTTGAGAGGATAGCCTCAAGGGCTGCTGGGACAGTAGCTGGGACAGTTCTTCCAAAGGAGATGGCTTAGCAGCAGGAATGGACGAGACAAGTGGACAGCTGGATGGCTTTTCTGGGAGTGGCAGGAGAGGTGGTGGGAAAGTTGAAGCCAGGAGAGCTTTGAATGTCAGAAAGAGGTCTGCATGAGGCACTTGTCTCCAGCAGGGTGGCCCGTGCCTCTTGCTGTTCCCGCCTCAGCCTCCTCTCCAGCGGCTCCCACACCACCCGCCAGTCCAGCCCTGAGCTGGGTGCTAAAAGTCCTATTTACTTCTCGAGGTCCCCAGCTGCACACCCACGCCAGCCCCAGCTGCCAGCCCAATTACTTATTGATCGCCCGTCAGGATGTTTGCTTTTCTGGTGGGTCACTGGAGCGTGTGTGCTGTGGAAAATGGCCTAGTGGGGGTGGGGTGAGGAGAGACTGAGCCCCAGGAGCATCTGGAGAGAGGAAGAGAGAGGGTGGACACAGCCCCTGGGGATGACAGAGCCTTACAAATTCCATGACAAGTCACTGACACCCCAAGTCCTCTCTGGTTAATCAGTCACTTAGTCAATCAACAAACAGGAAGCACCTGTCAGTCTGAGTCTGGCAGACCAGAGCTCCTGTCCCATATCTGCGACTTCTACCGGCTGCATGTCCTTGGGCAACCATAATCTCTTGGGCTTTTGACATTCAGATGACAAGTATGGATGGCTCGTGAAAAGCAGTAAGGGGATTGAGGGAAGTAGACAAAGTATCTGGGCTTGTGTGCTGCAGTAGCTCCTCAGGGCCATGAGTGGTGCAGACACCACCGCCATTCCCCACAGTGCTTCGTGTCTTGGGACCCAGCTGGCCTGGTATCCATTGGGCCAGCACTCGGCGCTGCCTGTCCTCCTCGGGACAGGTGACCACTCCTCCCTCAGGTCACAGTACACATGGCCCTGGTGCTAGGACGGAATGGAACCCTGAGAGCAGGTGGCTGATGACTGGAGGCCTTTGGGGGACTCACTCCTCTCGGGGATCAGGGGAGCTGTCCCGGCAGTGAGGCAGATGGGAGCCGTGTTCCGAGAGGAGAGTAGAAGCCACGGCCGGGAAGGGACCGGGAGCCCCGAGGAGGGAAGGGAAGTTCGGGCCTCTGCAGGGCCCGGGGCTGTGCAGGTGCAGGGGAGGGGCTGAGAGACGTTTGGGGGCTGGAACTTATTGGGAAGGAGGCTGGTGGACACTGAGTAGCATGGCTGGCGCGCGTCGTCCCCTGGGACTCTGAGCTGCCCTGCTGTGGGGAGGCAGGGGCCCATGCCAGGGGAACCAGGCTGATGAAAGAGGGTGCCCCCAGCCTCAGGAGCCTGCCCTGCAGCCTGGGGGCCGTTCCTAACGATGCTGCCTTTGAACCCCATTGATTTCTGTGAGCCCCAGGGTGGCTCAGCAGGCCCGGCTTTGTCCCTGAAACCCGGCCAGGGCATTGCCTGTAGATGATAAAGGAGGTTTCACTGTCCCTTTCCTGACCCCTGTTGTTCCCAGAGAGGCTGGCAGGAGACTGTCTAACCTGGGCAAGTCAGTGGCCAGCATCCCCTGCCACTCTGCAGCTGCCTCTCCAGCTATGCCAGGGGCACCTGGTGGGGTAGGAGGGCTCCGGGAAGGGTCCCACCGGCTGCTGCCTGCTCTCACACTGCCCCTGTCATGTGCTTCTTTCCGGTGTAGGTGAGTGAGAGGATGCTGGCGGTGGGCGCGAGGAGCATGCCCAGCCCCCTCCTGGCCTGCTGGCAGCCGATCCTCCTGCTGGTGCTGGGCTCTGTGCTGTCTGGCTCGGCCACGGGCTGCCCGCCGCGCTGCGAGTGCTCCGCGCAGGACCGCGCCGTGCTCTGTCACAGAAAGCGCTTTGTGGCAGTGCCCGAGGGCATCCCCACTGAGACGCGCCTGCTCGACCTGGGCAAGAACCGAATCAAGACGCTCAACCAGGACGAGTTCGCCAGCTTCCCGCACCTGGAGGAGCTGGAGCTCAATGAGAACATCGTGAGTGCCGTGGAGCCCGGCGCCTTCAACAACCTCTTCAACCTGCGGACGCTGGGGCTGCGCAGCAACCGGCTTAAGCTCATCCCGCTGGGCGTCTTCACGGGCCTCAGCAACCTGACCAAGCTGGACATCAGCGAGAACAAGATCGTCATCCTGCTGGACTACATGTTCCAGGACCTGTACAACCTCAAGTCCTTGGAGGTCGGGGACAACGACCTCGTCTACATCTCCCACCGCGCCTTCAGTGGCCTCAACAGCCTGGAGCAGCTGACGCTGGAGAAATGCAACCTGACCTCCATCCCCACCGAGGCGCTGTCCCACCTGCACGGGCTCATCGTGCTGCGGCTGCGGCATCTCAACATCAACGCCATCCGGGACTACTCCTTCAAGAGGCTATACCGGCTCAAGGTCCTGGAGATCTCCCACTGGCCCTACCTGGACACCATGACCCCCAACTGCCTCTATGGCCTCAACCTGACGTCCCTGTCCATCACGCACTGCAACCTGACTGCTGTGCCGTACCTGGCCGTGCGCCACCTGGTCTACCTGCGCTTCCTCAACCTTTCCTACAACCCCATCGGCACCATCGAGGGCTCCATGCTGCATGAGCTCCTGAGGCTGCAGGAGATCCAGCTGGTGGGGGGCCAGCTGGCCGTGGTGGAGCCCTACGCCTTCCGCGGCCTCAACTACCTGCGCGTGCTCAATGTGTCCGGCAACCAGCTGACCACGCTGGAGGAGTCGGCCTTCCACTCGGTGGGCAACCTGGAGACCCTCATTCTGGACTCCAACCCACTGGCCTGCGACTGCCGGCTCCTGTGGGTCTTCCGGCGCCGCTGGCGGCTCAACTTCAACCGGCAGCAGCCCACATGCGCCACACCCGAGTTTGTGCAGGGCAAGGAGTTCAAGGACTTCCCCGACGTGCTCCTGCCCAACTACTTCACCTGCCGCCGCGCTCGCATCCGGGACCGCAAGGCCCAGCAGGTGTTCGTGGACGAGGGCCACACGGTGCAGTTTGTGTGTAGGGCGGACGGCGACCCGCCACCCGCCATCCTCTGGCTGTCACCCCGCAAGCACCTGGTCTCAGCCAAGAGCAACGGGCGGCTCACAGTCTTTCCCGACGGCACGCTGGAGGTGCGCTATGCCCAGGTGCAGGACAACGGCACGTACCTGTGCATCGCGGCCAATGCGGGCGGCAACGACTCCATGCCCGCCCACCTGCACGTGCGCAGCTACTCACCCGACTGGCCGCACCAGCCCAACAAGACCTTCGCCTTCATCTCCAACCAGCCGGGCGAGGGAGAGGCCAACAGCACCCGCGCCACCGTGCCTTTCCCTTTTGACATCAAGACGCTCATCATCGCCACCACCATGGGCTTCATCTCCTTCCTGGGCGTTGTGCTCTTCTGCCTGGTGCTGCTGTTTCTCTGGAGCCGGGGCAAAGGCAACACCAAGCACAACATTGAGATCGAGTATGTGCCCCGCAAGTCAGACGCAGGCATCAGCTCAGCCGACGCACCCCGCAAGTTCAACATGAAGATGATCTGAGGATGGACGATGCGGGGCAGGGGACCCTGGGGCCTGTGGGGCAGGGGCAGGGATCTGGCCATTGCCCCCTGGCTCCTGGCCCTCCTCTCCACCCCCCTGCGCCTCCACACACACTCTTTCTCCCTCCTGGCCCAGGCCGGCTGCCCCCTGCCAGCCCTCACCACCACCCTCTTCCTACCAGGACCTCAGAAATCCAGGCCTGGGGAACCCCAGCTTCACAGGGGCACGCAGTGACACAGACTGGATTGAGAGCCGGCTACCTGACACGGCAGAGTCAATAATTCAGTTTAAAAAAAAAGTTACGAACTTCCTCTGTAACTTGGGTTTCAATAATTATGGATTTTTATGAAAACTTGAAATAATAAAAAGAGAAAAAAAAAAAACTATTTCCTATAGCTAGTCGGAATGCAAACTTTTGACGTCCTGATTGCTCCAGGGCCTCCTTCCAACTCAGTTTCTTGTTTTCTCTTCCTCCTCCTTTCTCTCTCTTCCCCTATGGGGAGGGATCACTCAGGAAAACAGGAAAGGAGGATGCAGCCCCTCCCCGCTACTTTGCCGGGTGTCCCCAGGAGCAGCTGGGCCACAGGTCCGGGCCAGCACTGGGCTGGTCTTTTTTAGGGAGTGGGAGACAGACAGGGCCGCCTGTGGAGTAGGGGGCTGTCTGCCGGGCTGCCCGGTGGCACTGCCATGGGGAGGTAGGGACTGGCTCGGGGGTGGTGGAGACTCTGGACGGGGCTGGGGTCCTCCCAGGAGACAGCATGTTCAGTGGAGAGAGCCAAGGGCCAGAGGCAGGCCTGAGCCCTAAACCATGGTCCTAGCTCTGCTGCTTACTTGCTGTGTGACCTTGGGCCATCTGCAGGCCTCTCTGGGCCACGTCTCCCGATCTGTACCATGGGAACATCCCCCGCCCTGCCTACCTCACAGGGCTGTTGTGAGGAACGATGAGATGATGTATGTGAAACACTTTGTAACCTGTAAAGCGCTGTGCACATGTGTGGGTGACTCCTCTCTTATGGTCGTTCTTGTCTCCCTGTGGGGATGGGCTGCTGGGGACCTCTGCAGGGGATGGGTGAGGTGCCAGGGAGAGGGACAAGGTCCAGCCTGTGGCTGAGACCCTGGCTGGAAAGGGGACCCTGGGCCTAGGCTGCATTGTAGACCCCACCAGCTGGTCTGGTAGCCCCAAGGCTCTAGCCCCCGCTGACTGCAACCTGGACACGTGCAAGCCTTCTTTCACTGGCACTTACCGGGCCCCAGTTGCAGAAGACGTTCTTCCTGGGACCATGCCAGTCTGCAGTGACTGGGCGAGCCCGTCCTGGGGCCACTCTTGGGACTACCAGGGCCAGCTTGCCTCTCTTTTCTGCAGGCCATTCCAGGGGCTGTCCGGGGCTTTTCAGCAGGTCCTGGATTTGGAGTCGGGGCCCCTTGATAGCCTCTGCTGGCCAGGAAGGCTGGGCAATATCCCTCACTCTGTCCGAGCTCATCAAACCAGGCCTAGACGTTCTACACTTTTCCTGAGAGAGGGACCTCAGGTGACAGGGAAGAGCCAGGCAGCCCCACCATGGGCAGCAGAGCTTGTCCTGCAGCTCACGCATTCACCTATCCCTTGTCTGTCATAGGGTTGGAGGACTGGCCGCTCCCCTCCTAGCATCTTTTCTCCTGGAGACATCTTGGCCCTCAGGCTACGGGAGAGCTTTGGAGGAGGCAAGACCAGCAGGCACAGGCTCCACTGAAGGAGGGGGCAGGGAAGCCAGCCTAGTGACAAGGAGCTCCCCTAGGTGGCTCCTCCAGCAGGGATCCTCCCAGGCCCATTGTGCACCAGGGGCTGCATACCTGGCACCTTCCAGCTAAGCAAGCCCATGCAGGGTCAGTGTGTGGCCAGCACCGAGCCATTTACTCAACTGTTCATTCATTCATTCTTTCATCCATTCACTCATTCATTCTCAGGCATCCCTGAGGGGCTGCCTGGCTCCTGGCTGCAGCTCGTGCAGTTTACAAACCACAGCTGGGCCATCCTACCTGCCCTCAGCCCACCTCTCACCTCTGCCTGGGACCTGTGGGCTCTGGGGAAGGCTTGGGCCCCTCTGAACAGTTGTGTTAAGCCCTGGGAGGAAAGAGATCCTCTCCCGTAAGAATGTGGGGCATACAAGTCATGCTGGCTCTGGGCTAGGACCAAGTTGCAGCTTTGGTGCTGACAGCACCCGCACGGGATGATTCCTTCACATCTCTGAGCCTCTGTCTTCCAGCCATGAAGCGGAGCTGTCCTGGCCACTTCAGGTCTCCAGGAGGATCAGATGAAGACGTGGGGTGCAGGTATTGGTTGGTGCCAAAGCTGCACTTAGGAAGCCTATAGAGAGGGTAGGGTGATGACCATGGTCAGGCACGACTGCTGTATAGAGGCAGAAGGTGAGGACCAGAGGGGATGACCAGGACCTGGAGAGCCACAGATTTCTAAACCCATGTCAGGGCTTCTCGGAACTGTGCAAAAGTTGGGAGCATTTTGGAGAGCAGGAGGAGTAGGGACGGGAGTCCTCAGACACAAGAGGCCTGTACGCAACAAGAGGCCCATCAGATCATAGAAGGCTTCAGGGAGCCCACAAGCCTGCTCACCACCCAGGATCCCAGAGGTCAGGGCCTCTGGCTGGCAAATCCCCCCAAGGGGCAGCCTACAGTATGGGGGTGGTGTGCTGCTCAGTCCCTCAGGTGCCTCAGTTTCCGCCAAACCGTGAAGTCAGGAGACCTACTCTGCTGACTCCATGGGGAGCGAGGGACGTCTCTGAGGAAGCTTGAGAATGTGAGAAACTTACTAGGTTCTCTGTTTGGGTGACTGAGCGCCCAGGGTCAGGGGCTTAGCCTAGGAGTCGGGAGGCCTGGTCAGTCAGGCACAGCTCCTCCTGGCTGTGGAAACTTCCTCTAGAAGAGATGAGATCTAAGCCCTGCAAGCTGTTGGGGGGCATCGGGGGG
The DNA here is from genome assembly GCA_004027295.1 of Dolichotis patagonum. NCBI lineage: Eukaryota > Metazoa > Chordata > Mammalia > Rodentia > Caviidae > Dolichotis > Dolichotis patagonum. Next base: position 5,534 of record PVJX010000492.1, on the reverse strand, counting down.
CTCCATGGCCTGGCAGTGTCCAGGAGCTACAGACATCCCTTTCACTGGCACACTCCCAGCTGGGAGCCTGAGCCAATGCTGTGGGGGCAGAGACTTCCTGGATGCCCAAGCCCCACCCCAGGCCTGATGCCTGCCTCAGGCCCCATGTGGTTTGCAGTCAGGGTGTTCTGGCCTCCAAAACTTGTGGGGAGCTGCTTTCCTGTTCATGTGCCAGCCTGGGACCAGGGATGCAGTCTGAGGCAGTGCTGGGCAGGCAAGGTCTGGAGTCCTTAGCCCAGCCTGCATTCCAGGAGCCCTGGCAGAGCGGAACCCAGGCCTGATCTTCCACAAGATGACACCCAGGACAGGGAGCCTTAGGGGCGCAGCACACTCTGGGCCCCTCCTGGCTTAATGAACAGTCAGGATAGGAGGCTTAGAGGGGAAGGAGCTCGCCTAGCACTTCCAAGCAGGCAGACATGGGCTTTGGTTCAAATCCTTTTGAAGGGAGGTTTTGAAGGGAGCAAGCAGCCCAGAGGCTGGCACTCCACTGCCACAGCCATCCTCAGGGTCCTAGGGAACAAGGCCACACCTGTGTGTCATGGCATGAATAAGGGATGGCACAACAATAAAGTAGCAGGGTCTGAGGGACCGTTCTGGAGTCCTTGGGAAGTTCTGTCACCAGCTGGCTGAGGGACCATGAGTTTTTTAGAGCCCAAAGTCAGGGATCATGGGATACAAGGCTCAGGGACAGCACAGACCAGCTGGAGTTAGATTTATTGAGGCCTCACAGAACCTGGTTCCATAGTCTCCCACCTCTCACCCCGTTTTGGTGTCCAATGATGACATGACAGCCTATAATTCAACTCCCAACCCTACTTTCAGTTCAAAACTCCCAGCTCCAGCCCCCCTTACAGTCTGGCTTGCTAGAGTCTCTGATCGCTTCTTCCATAGGCTCCAGGGGAAAAAAAATCTGATTGGTCACTCCCCAACCAATGGATTAGTGCCTCGAATTCAGGTGCCTATCCCCTTGTCCAATCAACTGTGGCCAGGAGCTCACCTTTTCCATGCCAGTATCAGGTAAAAATGGCCCAGAAGTGCTGAGGCACGACTGTCAGGTTCTGTTTCTGCATAACAACCACCCCAAAACTCAGTGTTTTAAAACCACAACCACTAATTTATATTATCAGTGCTCCAGCTTGGGCAGAGCTTGGAGACGACAGCAGCTCTTCTGTTTGATGTGATGTTGACTAGGGAGACTTGACCAGGTTCAGTGATTTGAAGTGGTGTCTGATGCTGTCCCTCGCCTGCTTCTTGTTCTCCATGGCCCCTCCAGTCTCGGCTCCACCTTGGTGAAGATGAGCACTGCCAGGTCTCCTGGAGGCCTGGGCCAAGACACCCTGTACCTGGACTGTATTCTGTTGGCCAAGGCAAGTCCAACAGGAGGATTGATTCCAACTTTTGATGGAAGATGCACAGTCACATGACATCCTGTGCAGGACCCCAGGGGTGCCACAGCCATCTCTGGAAGGAGCCCTGCATAGGCACCTCTGGGTTTCTTTTTTCCTGCCAGGAACTGCTCAGCAGTGCACTGGGCTATGCAGTTTACCCTTGAGTAGGGGCTGAGAGAGTGACAGTGACTGGCTAAGGGTCTCCAGCTTGTACGTAAAGAGCCACAACTCAAACCCAAGTTTGCTGCCCTTTGGTCCAAGGTCCTTTCCACAGTGGGCAGTTGTGGGCCAGGTACAGGGGGAACAGAGCAATAATCCTTAACTGCCACTGCTCCTGAAGGCTGTGCCAGGCACCAGGCCGCACACTGCGCTGTACTCTCTTAGTCCTGTACTTACTTAGTCCTTCCCTGAAGAGGCCTGATACGTACCTTTCGGGTGAGACATGGAGGCCCAGCGAGGAGGAAGGAGTGACAGCCTGGCCTGCAATCAGGTAGGTGCCAAGGCCAGAACGCTCTCTGACTACTCAGACTACTGAGCATGGGTCGGTGATTGCGTGGGGTACAGACACTCAGGTCCTCCCTGCTGGCTTCCAGGCCATCTGGCCTCTCTGTGGGCCACCAAGACCACAGCACACAGCTGTTTTGGAACCTAGAAATCTGGCCCTGATGCCTGCTGGCAACTGGGGACCACTGGGCAACTTGGGGCCCAGTGGCCATGTGGAGCTAGTTGCTCAGCCTGCAAAGGGATTTCCAGCCTCCTATAAACCCAGCATGGCTCAGCCTAGGTCCCTAGCTCAGGTCCTGTCCCAGTGCCAGGTGATGGTGTTGGTATCTGGAAAGGATAGGGTAAGGTTTGGGGTCACAGAGGTGGTGGATGCCGGAGTGCTCAGACCCAGCCCCTTGCCCCTCCCAGCTCCTTTGTGTTCCATGCTTTACGTCACTGTCAAGGTCACACAGCGAAGTCATGACTTTTGGGGGTGCAAAGGGCTCCCATTCTGTAAATGTGGGACAGGGAGGGGGTGACATTCAAGGTTAGGGAATGAGCCCACCCGGGCTCAGATGATTTAGGAGTGCAGTGAGAAGCCAGCCATCACCTTATCCAGAACACTTCCCACCGGAGACACAAGGTCAGACTGACTGGGGATGGGGGATGGTAATCAGGTTCTAGAGAAGGGGCAGCTGTGGGCAGACTTTGCCTCCACCCTACAGACATCTACATAGATCGTTAAAAGAATATGGCATTGTAAAGAGCAGAGACGCCGGCACAGTAAAGCCTCAGCCCCTCCATGCCTGCTAACCTTGAGTGAGCTGGGGACACTGCAAGGGCACAGGGAGCACCCCTGTGTGGGAGGGGGCAGGCACTGTCCCCCTTCCCGCAGCACACAGGGCTGGGTTGGGGTGAAGCTGCCTGGGAATTCGCCCTTCCCCGGCTCTGTCCAGCCTGACACTAGGGACTGCCTTGTGGGGTGACCTCGAAGAAGCCCAGGCACTCCTGTGCAGATCCCGCCCCCCCAAGGGCAGGAGCAAGCCCAGCACTCTTGGGACCCCTGCTCCCTTGGTTCAGAGGCACCCCTGGCCCATGTCCCCAGCCACGCTGCTGCCAAAGTGAGACAGAGTTACAGCCTCTCCAGCAGGAGGACATTTATGACCGGGCCCTGTGCCTGGCCCATAAATCCAGCTCTCCAACATGCATGGGCTGCATGTTCAATCACCTGGAACCGTGTGAGCCACCAGCTCCTTGCCTGCCCCTGTGCCAGGCCCCTCTCAACCAGCTCACCTGTCCCTGACCTGTTCAGGCACTGCTCCAAACAGAGTCAGGATGACCAAAGCCCCAGAGGTCCTGCCTTCTAGATAACCAGCCCCAACACCCTCAGGGGTCACCTCTCTAGAGTGTTTCTGTGTCCTCTCAAGTATCTGCTGACCAATTGCCAGCAGGTGAGTCCCTGCCTCAGTTTCTCCTGCACTCAGCTGGCAACATGGCCCAGAAGGAGCAGCTAAGACCCTTTGCTTTGTGTGAGTCAGGTGGAGCCGGAAGCAGGGTGGTACCAGGCTTGCCTGGAGCCAGGAGCGTAGCTATTCCCTTTCTCCAGCAGAAGAGCTAGAAGTCACAGGGACACTGCAAGGTTGATGGCCCCTGCAGCCACCCAGAGGCACAGAGGCCTTCTGGAAGTCAGGGTAGCTGAATGGATGGGGGGTGCTGTTCTGCAGCCCACAGAAGACAGCTTTCCGACATATGGGGGCCGCATGACAGGGGCTTTTGGGGAGTGCCCTCTGCCTGTGGAGCCCAATGCCTCTAGCATGGGCAACCCAGGGCCAGGAATCAAAGGCAGGTGCCTGCTTTCCAGGGCCCCACGCCCTCTGCTCTAGTTCCTGGCTTAGGATAAAGCAGATCTGCTTTGAATACTGCATCCTTGCCTTTGAAGCTTCCTCTGTGCCATGGGGAACCCTCCTTCCTATTGGTTCTTGGCACGCTGGTGGAGGCAGGGGAGGTCTGCATGTGGGTGGCTGGGGAAGCTGAGACAGGGTGTTCAAGGCAATGAGGAGCTATGGTAGGTTCTTGAGTGTGAGAGGGCCCCATCTCAAAGTTTAAGGAGGAAAGCTCTGAGGTATGAAAGCAAAGAAGGCAGAGACCAGAGCTCCTTGTTTAGGATGAGCATATGCACACACCCCCCCCCCACCCTGGCAGCGTATGTGTGCACCCAGAGCTCACATTTGTGCAGCCTGGGTTCTCCCACACAGCTGCACAGAGGTTTGTGTGCACACAGAGCCTTTCCACAGGCCCCACACACAGCACACACCAGGTAGTGACTTCACATTAGGCACCCTCGTTTGCTGAGCATTCACATCAATGCACGGACTCCAGGGCAGCGCCCCCCACTTCCTGCCAGCGAAGATGCAGCCTGGCGCACCCCTGGCCGAGCCACACACACTGGGGCCACACTGGGGCCCCCGAAGAGACCCACATCCCACCCCTTCCCGCGCCTCCCTTCCACGGCTCACGGGCAACCAGGATGGACCCGTGCTTGGCGCTCACGCACTGCGCACGCACATGTGAGCCTTAAAAAGCACACGTGCCTGTGCTCCACTAGAGCAAAAGCCTGGAGCTTTGCTCCGCCCTGCCAGTCTCAGCCGACCAATGAAAGCTTTCTGGGCACTGTCTCCTAGGCAACCAGCCTGAGTTGCAAGGCTACATGATGGGAGGGGCCAGCAAGGGGCGTGGCCATGGCGCTCCACCTCCCCAGACATGCACTCTCTTTCCAAGGGGAGCAGGATTGGTAAGGGTGAGTGAGGGGCAGCCAGCTATTGAGACCAAAATAAATCCGGGCAACACAAGTCCTTCTGGATGGCCTAGGACAGGTGAGCATCCTGGCCAGAGCTGCTGAGTGTGGCTGGCTGCCTGGGATCTGGGAGGGGACCTGGCCCAGTGGCTGTAGGGAGCCTTGACATCTCGTCCTGTCTCCTCTCTAGGGAATTCTGAAGAGACTGCATGGGCTCCTCCCCTCCTCACCCTGTCCCCCACTGCACACATGTGCCTGTGTGCACACATACACCTGCACACACATGAACATAAACTTCAATCCATGCCATATGTCACTGGCTCTTCCACCTCCCTGCTGTGTAACATTGGGCACATCGCCCATGTGGCTTGTGAGGAGTGAACTAGACCATGCTCATGAGGCCAATAAACGTCTGCTCATGCTATTATTGTCCTTCTGAAGTCCCCACACAGTGCGTGCCCAACTCCATTCAGATCATGCAGGACAGGCACAGACCCCTGGAGAGGCGGTCCTGGGAGTGCCGGAGGGGGATTTGTCCTTGCTGCACAGCCAGACTCCTTCCGACACCAAGTGCCCCATCCCAGCCGGAGACTGACTTGTTCTGCTCGAGTGGAAATGGAAATGAATGTCTATGGTGACAGCCAGTCATGTAGGTCCTTTGCCTATGAGGTTCCCTTCCTCAGCAGCAGAGGTGAGCATGGTTTCCAGCAGGCTCTGGGGCCCAGCTCTGCGGGCTTCGCATTTCTCCAGCTCACGCCCCCTGACTGCCACCCTGGGAAGGTCACGTCCCTCAGCCTTGGGAGCCACATCTTCTTCTTCTTCTTTTTTTT